>PVKA01011090.1:0-62118 GCA_004027165.1 Ctenomys sociabilis | reverse complement strand
AAAAGCTTTTAAAATATTGAACTATTTTACTAATTAATGATCTCCAAAATCTCACAAGTGATAAGGGTTATACACTTAGGAATTAAATTCTTAAGCAAGGCTGGGCATCCATGCATAGTATGGCCTCTATGAGAAGAGGTGCCAAAGCTGCCCCACTGTGAGGTGTGGTCTCACAGGGACACAGCCCTGCTCACAGCTTTACCAACCATGCAGGATGCTGGCGGAGCTTCTGAGGTTATTTCACAGATTTATGGTGCTCATACTTATCATGATGATAAGTAAATATTCTGACAGGAGAAAAGCAACGTGCAAATCCAGTGAGTGCATTTCCTCAGAAGCACAGGCCTGTCTGTCCACCTCCTGAGCCTTGCTGAGGCCCTGCCTACCTGACTTCCAGGTGCACACATGCCTCATGCTGTGCACCGCCAGCTTGCACACCTTACACCTGGCTGAAGGGAAAGAATGCAATGCATCTGAAGAAAGACCAGTTCTCCAGATGGTGCCAGCCCTTGAGCCCCTTGGAAGGCAGATGAGAAGGAGACCGTAGTCTTTGAGGAAGTAACTTTGGACATGTGCTTTGGTCCCAAATGGCATTCTGAGCCATAGGAGTAGGCAGTAACCAGTGTGGCTTACAGCACAAGTCTTCACCCAATTGGCCTTCCCCAAAACAAGAGCAGGGAAGCATGTGTGACATCAAAGGAGTGCTCTGCACTGGAACTTGGAGAGAGAGATGGAAGGAGGTCCACACTGGAAGATGCGGCTTGCTAAGGCAGGTTTCCAGCAGGCTGCCTTTTGCAGAGTTTCAGACTCATCCCGATAGGGCAGTCAAAGTAAAGCCCATCATTTTCCCTGAAGTTTCTCGTAATTGTTCTTCTATGCTACACAGTGGTGAGTGCTGTCTGGATGCTGCCTTCCTGGAAAATCCTTGGATGTTTCCTGATCATAAGTGGTTTCTTCTCTGAAACTCCAAGTTTCATTATAACACCTTACTATTTCATGAGTGGGTGAGAAAACACAGGCATTTATATAACTAAAGACTAATTTTAAGTTTCAAACTATTAAGCCTTCTAACCATGTCTGAAGTAGGAGGGATTGACTAATAATCCTTGCTGTGCTCCTGATAGAATTATGGAATAATTCAAATAAAAGATTATTTAAACCCAGCTGCTGCAAGGACGGAGGCCGGGTAAGTGACTTGTTGATTCATCCGCCTTACAGCTGCATGGGAGAACATTGAGGGGAGAATAATAGCACTTTCCAATCTCCAGCGGGGAAACATTATTTAGGAGATGTCACGTGAGGGCATTAGCAGCTGCAGCACTTCGTCTTGTAGTGCTGTCAGATTGCTTGTGATAATCTCATTGTGCAAGAAGCCTATCACTGCTCTGGGTGTTGATTTTTTTCCTTAAGCACTAGGAACTGCAAGTTTTGTGATAGCTGCCCTTGTGCAATGCCCAGAAAGATTGAGTGTTGCACCAGCAATTCATGGCTCTCCACATGATCACCATCCTGTCCCAATGCCATGATGACCCGCTCCACAGAGGGTGCCTTTTGCCGTCTGTAAACAACACTTTGGAGCACTCTCCTATTCATTTTGTCTGAGTCTGCCCCAAATAGAGATCCAAGACCTCAGCCACTGGCTACCCTTGAGGGGCACAGGAAGTGCCAACCTGCATCCCAGCAAATCCAAACAAGGGTGGCATGTATGTGCTGGTGGATGACCCTGCTGTCAGGCACGTGGTCAGTGACATCCATTTTAAAGTTCCCATTAGTACAAGGCTATATTGTAACAATTATAGAAAAATGCTACTGCATGTTACAATAATTATATTTCAAAAATATTTGTGGGGCCCATGTGTTGTTTAGGCGATGTATTAAGGTCTTGGGAAATACCCTCACCTGAAGCCACCACAGATCACAGCCAGGAGAGACCACCAGCACCTCTAATCAAGTGCATGTAATGTCCTTTGAGAGGTTACCCAGAACTACAGAAATAAAAAATGGAACTTGGAGGCTGAAATTTGTGTTATAAAAGCAACCTACAAGGAAGAAGAGCCTGAGACAAGGAAGTGGTGGGGGAAAGGACGAGCTGGCCTCCCTGGCAGAAGCATTGGTGCTCTTAGAGGTAGAGTCCCCAGGGCAGAGGGTTAGATGACAAAGTTTCATGATAAAGTCAAACAAATGCCATAGCTGTCTAACAGTTACTCTAAGGACAGGGAAACTTAGGCATTGAAATTTAGATATTCTTGTAATATTGTTAGCAAAATCACTCATTGTAGAGATGGATTTGTTAAACTTCATAAACTATGCAATGATTAAAATTCTCCTCATCTACTCTTTCTTACTCAGAGCCACAGTCTAATTATGACTTGGTTTTCCATGAAATCTGCCAACAGAGATAAAATAATAAGGACTCATATACTTCAAACTGAATGACAATTATGCTTTAAGTAGAAAAAAATTGCAATTAGCTTTCTGATTTTGTACATCAGTATTCTAACTTCTTTTAATGCGATTTTTCACTGGGAAATGTTACCTGCTCACTCAGTTTAGTGTCTAGGTCTCACGAGCTCCAGGGTTCAGCATTTGGCATTGGAAGCTCACATAAGTGTGCTAAATTAATAACTATATAATAAAGTTTTCATCAAAAATATGGAAAAAGCTTCCTGAAATCATGAGCTCTACTTCACTTTCCTTTAAGGATTAATATTGGAGCACTTAATTTGTTCCTGTCCATATTCTAGACATTCGACATGAATTACCCATCTAGGTTTTGTGTGAACGTCAGCTGAGATTTGTTACAAGATGCAGGCTATGCATGAAGTCACTGAGCACCAGCCAAACTCAGAAGCCACTAGCTTGTGCTTTTTAAAATTTATTTATTTACTTATCTGTTTATTTATTTGGTACAGGGTTTCACTACGCAGTTCAGACTCACAGTGATCATGCTGTCTCAGCCTCCCTACTGCTAGAGTTACAAGTGTTTGCCACTAAACCCAGTTTTGGAGCTAGCACAGCATGCAGAACTGGAGACTGAACTCGGGTCCTGGTATTTGCCAGGCAGGCACTTAGACTACTGAGCTATCTCCCCAGCCTAATAGCTTGTGTTCTAATGTCCATCTGTACTTGTCATTGCAATGGCATACCTTTAACCCTCTGTGCTTCAGTCTGAACCACTCAAAGTCTGCATTCTGCATCCCCAAGCACTGCACCCCCAAATCCCCAATGCTGGCATTAACTGCCTTTTGTGATCTGTGAGAGAAATTTGGTTAGCATGTTCTTTGATAGTTAAAACCAAAGAAAGGTTAGAGAAGAGATAGGGGATCTCAGGGCCAGGGAGATGGCTCAGTGGAATAAGCATTTCTCTGACAAGCACAAGGGCCTGAGAGAGAGACAGAGAGAGAGAGAGAGAGAGAGAGAGAGAGAGAGAGAGAGAGAGAGAGAGAGAGAGAGAGAGAGAGAGAGAGAGAGAGAGAGAGAGAGAGAGAGAGAGAGAGAGAGAGAGAGAGAGAGAGAGAGAGAGAGAGAGAGAGAGAGAGAGAGAGAGAGACAGAGAGAGAGACAGAGAGAGACAGAGAGACAGAGAGAGACAGAGAGAGAGAGAGAGAGAGAGAGAGAGAGGATCTCAATCTCAGAGAATACCAAGAAGAAAGGTCATCTGAATCCAAATAGATGTCTACAGAAAAAGTTTAAGATTCTCCTGGAGGGCAGATAAACTTGGCCTAAGTGTGTCAGGAGAATGTAGGCCACAAAAAAAAAATCCACCTTTTAGACAGCTGCTCCTCATTAGGTCATTTTGTGACCACCAATCCTGGTCCTATATGTGAGTAACATTCCCGATGCTTATTGAAGTGGATAACTCAGATTCCTTCTGGGAGAGAAAGAGCAACTGCATGACCCATTCACACAGTAATCACCTCTGTGACTGAGCAGGGCTGAAAGAGGGTTCGACCATGTTCAGATTTCACGGGGTGGGAAGTGAGAAAATAAAGAGCTTCCTTTAGCCTCTAAAGAGCTTCCTTTAGACAAAAACTAGACCACCAGTTAAATCCCACTTCTCAATACAAACACACACACACACACACACACATATGCACACATGCACGCACATGCACACACACATACAATCATGGGAACTATGCTTAAAGACCAAGATGGTCTTTATCTAGATCCTTATTTTAAGCTAGGAAAAATAAAAGCAAGAGCTAGGCAATGGCCAGTTCTCATTGCTATAGTTACATCTTGGAGCTTATTTATTTAGCAAAGAAGTAAAAGAATTCAATTTGTGTGCTAATATTTATAGAAAGTGATAAACATTTGCAATTGGATTTTGAAAGCCTTTTCAAAACTCACCTGCAGAATAACAAACACACTTTCTTTGATATGCTCTTATAACTCAGGATTCAGTCTGAGGGCTTCATACTGAACCATACCCTCGTCCTCCATTTGCTGCTCTAATTGTGGGGCAGGGTCTTGGCCTGCATGCTGCTTAGGATGACCTCCTATTAGTGGTCCTCCTGCCTCAGTGCCTCAGCCCAGGGCTGGGGTCAGCAGAGTGCATGCACCACCAAGCTCAGGTCTTTTGATAGGAATGTCAGCACTTGCTAGTGGAAAGTTATTCATTTTACTCATTCAGTAAGAGATTGGGGAGTTCCTTGTATGCATCAACGTTTACAAGTTTGGCATCGGGATTATGTCAGCAATATATTCTGAGTTCCTCAGTGCCTAGGCAACCTGTAACTGGAGGGGACACACATGACTCTATGGACAGCTCAGCTTTGGGCCTGGGCTGAGGAGGTGGCCCAGGGATGAAGTCCTTGTCCCGTATGCTGCCAACAAGCACTAAATGACAGAATCAAGACAGTGAGTGCTCCTTCTGTTTATCCCTTTGGCCCAATAATTCAGGAACAGTGCAGTCTTAGGAGAATTGCTGTCCCTCAGTCCTGGCTTCCTCCCTTATCTATGACATAGGTAAGCATAGTAGGTTACACACTCACCTGCAAAAACACACACTTCTCTCTTGGCCTCCATGACTTCGGACATTCTCTTACTTCAAGAAAGGTCTTGCAGATATAGTTAAATAAAGAATCTTGAGATGAGAATGCTGGGTTATTGGGGTATATACTAAATCTAAAGATAATTATTCTTGTAAAAGACACAAGAAAATGGATTTAGTGGCACACGTCTGTAATGTTTGCACTCTGGTAGACTGAGGAAGGGAAATCAAAAGTTTGAGCTCAGTGTAGACAACCTGAGACCCTGCCTCATAACAGAGAACTAAAAAGGCCTGAGGATGTAGGTCAGTGAAAAGGTTCCAGTTTCAGTCTCCAGTATCAAAACCAAAACCAAATGCAGAAAAGTAAAAATAAAGAAACACAAAGAAGAGATGGGAGGGCCCAGGCATTTGAGCACAGGCAGGAGGTGAGTTCTGTGGCTGATGTCCAGGAGCTGGAGGGAAAGAGTAAAGTCTCTGTGCCACAGGGAATAGACTCAGGATCCTTCTGATAGCCACAGGGAGGGGCAGATCTCGGCTGCCACTTGGCTTCTGATGCATTGTCACCCGAACAGGAGGCAGTTTATTTCTGCTGTTTGTAGTTAACAAACCTGCAAACCTATGGTGATTTGTCACAGGACCCCCCATAAGGGTTTGTCACTGAGAGGCTCCGCCTCACCTGCCCAGGGTGCAGCTGACACTGAACAAATCCCATAGAAGGTGATGAGTGTGAGGAGAGAGATGATCACTTTCTGCATGAATGGAGGCAGAGTATGCATTCAACAGCCCCAGCTCTACGGCAGATCAGTTTTTAGGTTGTTTTGACAGCTCCTATGATACATTTTTAAAACATTTACATTAATGTGCCTTCCAAATCTGTTGGCAACTTGGTCTGGGATGTTTTCATCTACTAACTTTATCTGCTAGCTACATTTTCTTTTGCCTTTTTCATCAAATTCAGAGTAGAAGATGGAGATGGAGCACAGGATTAAAATTGTTTGGTATTGACGAACACAACAGAACAAAGTCCACCGGGCGTGTCTGAAGCTGGCATTGATGCAGGCAGTGGCAGGCATCACGTGGCCTGGCATGGCTGCCTGAGCCAGGGAGGAGCAAAGCGAGGCCCGAGTGTGAGTGGGGCCAACAGCATCTCCATGGGGTCGTGGCAGTCATCAAGGTTGGCCCTCATTCTCCCCACAAGAGAGGCAACCCAGGGAGCCGCCGTGTGCTACCAAAGCCACGGCTACCCATACTGAGGTGGGGGAACTCTTGGTGCAGGTAACAGACTCAGGATTTGGAGGATTTTGAAACCTGGCTCTGACTTGGCATTCCAACTTGAAAGCTTATGTAATGATGAGATTTTTTTCTGAGAATAATACTCTTTTAGCAAAGAGACTGAAATGAATTCCATTTCTTCAAGAATTTAAAGGTTTAGGTGTTTCTGTATGACACATTATGACTTCAGCTAGTGATATTTATGACAAAGAATGGAGGTGGGTTTTGGAGGATGACAGTTATTTTGCCACAGATATTGCTTTTTAAAGAAATTATTTTCTTGAGATTAAAATGTATAAATGAAAAGGACTATCCACACTATCCATCTAAAATACATATCAGGAATCTTAAAACTGTTCAACTGCTGTGCCCGATAACCACAGCCACAGAATCTATTTTATAGAAATAACGTCTAACATTGAAAGTCATTTCAACCTCAAAGATTTTCACTGCAACAGAGGAAACTTTGCTTACATTTGTGATTATTTAGGGTGAGCTCATGGGAAAGAGGTGATCTGTAGCCAGCCTGGGCGACAGGCATCTGCACAGCTGGAAGGGGGCAGGAGCAGTGGTAACTCTGCAGTGCCCAGCAAGGACTCTGGGCCCTGACTGTTCTGCGGCACTGTTTTGGGCACCGCGGCTGTGGGAGGTGTGCAGGTAGCATGTGTCTCCTTCGGGTCTTTTAGAGCTTGGCAGGATCGCAGTGGGAAGAACAGGATGCAGCATGGCAGGGACCACAGTGGCCAAGAACTTGATCCTCAGAAGCCTACGCAGGAGAGCACATCAAGCTGGGATTCCTGAGAACAGCGAGACACAGAAAGTGGCCCTGGGGCCTCTCCAGAATGATTTCTATTTCTTGAAGATTTACACAAGGAGGCAACTGGAATTTGAATAAATAGGGCAAATTTAATGTTCTTTCTATCCGCTGGCCTAGATAACTTGGATAACTTGGAAGGAAATAATTATATATTTTAATAATAAAAATTTCAATCCATAAAAGTTAACTGTCAGGAGGAATTCATAATTTAGATGAACATTTCCTTACAATTACATATATAAACAAACTTCCTTATCTCTGTCTGATTTGTTATTTTAGTAACAAATTGATAAACAGATTTTATCCAAGTACAGAACTTAGGGCTTATGCAATAAAGTATTGTATTTAGAATACACTTTATTTAGAATTTAGTACATCACTAAATTATTTTATTTTGTATGATCTTATGATAACATTCTTTTAATTTTTCAATGAGTATATTTCAACTATTTAATTAATTACATCATTTTAGTTCCTTGCAGTGGGAAATTCTGGTGGGACCTAAGGACTGCAAAGGTTGACCAGTTCTCTGTCATTTACTCATTAAGTCTTTCTTTTTAATTTTAGTACAGGGACTACAGGGCTTCACTGTGGATTGGACTTGTAGCGATCCACTTGGTTTCAGCCTCCTGAGTGCTGAGATTACAGACATGTGCCACCCCGCGCAGTCTCATTCCCAGTCTCAGTGCACCCCGGGTGCAGGGCCTGGACCACACGCCGGGAATCAAATCCTGGTCCCTGTGCCTGCCTTAGCACATTAGTCTGCTGAGCTACCTGGCCAGCCCCACTCTGTAAGTCTTGAATTGATGACTACATATCTTTCTAGGTGCTGGTGCGGGCTGTGTGCCCTCACTTGTTCAATGACTTCAGCAGGAACTTCCCACCATTCAAACAGTGGACTTTGAAAAAAAAAAAAAAACTGCTCTGTGCTTGTAACTTTGTTCATGCAAAAGCTGAAAATCCACCTTGACAAAACCCATGTGCGCCTGGAGTGAGGCAGCACATGGTGCTGTGTTCGTGCATTAAAACGTTCATCACTGTGATTTTTTTGTACTTCATTTGAATAAAATGACACAACCACAGTTTCAAAGAAAGTTAGTATCTCTAGTTTAGTTTACCAGAAGTGAAGCTGAGAAAATCTGTGAGAAAAATGCTAGAGACAAAAAAAAGTCATGATGAAATTTGTTAAAGTCATGGAACAGTGAACTTATTGGCCTCAGAACCAGTTATTTATTTTTCTGTTATTTCATATGAGAAGAATATATGTTCAGTTCTTGAGGTTTTTAGTGTTCAAAACTGAATTTTCAATGAATTGGATTTGACAATTGAAGTACCACTGGGTAACAAAATAATTACAACCTAACATAAAAGCTGGGCATAAGAAATGCTTTGATAAATAAAAGGAAAAGTAAGGTGAAATAACCCAGAAAGACAGGTGCGATGAGAAAAACCCTCCCTAAGAATAAGAGTGTTATCAGTTATGCAAATATGCAGTTTCATATATTTAAAGAAAGTGTGCCCATAGCCTTTCTGAGAGCAAACAGATTTGGTCTGACAGTACCTCTTGGTTCTGCCAGCTAAGGAGAAGCCTGAAAGAATTTGGAGTTCTGAGGTGCTGCACATGGCATGCTGTGGCATGGCTCTGTGTGGTTTAGCTCAGTACGGCATGGCTCAGTATGGCGTGGCTCGTTACAGTGCGGCTCAGTACCTATGTAGGGTATGTGCAGTAAGCAAACTAAGCAGGCCCTCTGAGAAGCACTGAATAGCTCCACAAGTCTTTCTGTTCAAGAGTTTCAGACAAGAAGTTCCCAGAAATGCAACAAAAGGACACAGATGGCTAAGTGTCATTTCGAAGAATGAGAAGATCCTTATGAGACACACACAAATGGTGTCCCTGTGACCAATGTCTGGGCGGTGTTCTGAGGTGCTTCTCACTGCATCTTGGAGCTGCGCAGAAGGAATATGGGCACTGTACAACAGAGGCACTCACCCTCCACAGATCTGGGAGAGAGCCCCGTGGACAGAGGCGGAAGTGACAATGCCATATTCTCCAGCCAGGCCCCGTTCTATTCAAATGTGACTCAGGTCTACACACGCACACACTCACTCACACACACACACACACACACACACACACTCACACAGTGACTGCGGGGTGCCACAGGCACAGCCATGGATATGAATTAGGGAGTGTCACTCTGGATCTGAGGGCTGATTTGCACCCAAGATGCACCCAAGACAGTGGTACAGGTTGTGCTTCAGGATGACCAATAGCAAGAACTGAATCACAGGTCTATGAAAGAATGGTAAGTATCAGGTAGAAAACGAAGGTAGTTGCCAAGTAGAGAAGTCTTATAGCTTTGAGTTAATTATTAAAATTATAGAAAAGAGGGCCAGGGAGATAGCTCAGTAGAATAAGTGCTCGCCTGGCAAGTGCAAGGGCCTGAGTTCAATCCCCAGTTCCACAAAAGCAAAAAAACAAATAAAATTACAGAAAAGTATTGTGAATCAGTGTGTCTCTATTAAGTGTTTTAGGTGATTACAACAAAAGCTGGATGATACGTTTAGTTTTATGTGAAATTTTTTTTATTTATTTATTTTTTTTTTTATGTGAAAATTAAAGCTTCAAAATTCCAGTGGTAACTCCATTCACAAACTTAATTTTTTTCCACAATTCTGGTGGCAAATGAATTTATTGAGAACCTGATCACATTCAGTGGATAGGCTCAATGCTGACCATATGGGGAAATTTGTTCAGTTCTGGTCCAGTTTATTTGTAACCATAACCATGAAAAGAGAATTGAGCTCATGAATCAAGGTACCATTCTCTCTCTCTCTCTCTCTCTCTCTCTCTCTCTCTTTCTCCATCTCCATGGGTCTATAACATCTGTATCTACATCATCTTTATCTACTACATCTATCTCTATATATTACTATATATGCATATATATCTGTGTGTATGCACCTATGTCATATCTATATGAAATTTATATATATATATATATATATATATATATACAGTGCAAAAGAAGATTCTTAAGTTATTGAGCTGAGCATTCAATCTAGGGAAAACAGGGAAATAAAAACTAACAATATTAAAAACAGAAAATAAATGAGTGAAGAAATTCTTTAAGAGAAGATAAACACAAATATTAATTGAATCAAACAAATGTAATAAAATGAAGGATGAGCAAAAGAATTTAAGAAAAACCTCTCTCGAGATTTGAAGGAGAATATTGATACGTGTTTTACATAAATACTTCATAAAATAGATTTTTAAACAAATAATGGTAAAGAACAGAATAAGTTTTAGTAACTTTCAAGAAATCTAATGAAGGATTGGGGGTACAATTTGTTACAGAATCTGACTAGAATACTTGAGCCAAGTTTAAATCTAGCACCACCCTAAAGAACAATGAAATCAGTACTTAAAAACCATCTAGCAGAAAAGTATAAAAATGAGGTATATAAAGTGAAGCCATATTAATATGCTGAGCTGTGAAAGGCTCAAGTCAACAACTTCTGCAGATTACCTACTACTATTGTGGACTGCTGGACTGTGTTGGATTATTTTGCTGAATTCATGCACTTATAGTATTTACATGCCAATGGGATACCCATCTTTGACAGGACTAAACAAAAAAAGGGGATACAAAGTAAGGCCCATTCTTTATCTGTATATACAGTATATTTAGGATAGATATACACTTACTTTTGCTTAAATCAATGAGAAGAAAGATTTGTACTAATAGTGTTTGGACAGGATATCCTGTCTGTATCTTGTTGTACAGATAATCACTAAGAAGATAACAATGTATAAGGTTAATTTTTGAAACTGTCCTATTAATCAGCTTTGAAACTGTCTTATTGCTGTTTCTCAATAAAATTTAAAAAAGATTACCAGAATCACAACAGCAGGTCCCCCGAATGTACGATGCCTACCTTTCAATTATTTAAGGGGCATGTAATTTTGTAGCCATGTAAGTTGAAAGTAGAGAACACAGTCAAATGCACGTTAACGTCTACTATAGTATGATGTAAAATTATGCTCTACGTGCCAAGAAGGAAGTGCCCAGGCTCCTGTCTGCAGGCCAAGGTTCGCTCTGAATGTTTGAGGTCAGGCTAAGTAACAATGGCTGCTCCACTGCCTCTGCTCCTGCACACACAGGTGTGAGCACACTTAATTTATAACTTTGGCTCAGAAAGAGATTAAAAGTGATTACTAATAGCAAAATGTAAAACTTATAACAGCTTGCCATGATAAAAAATTAAAATTCATGAGTTGTTTATTTCCAGAATTTTCCATTTCGTCTCTGCACACTGCCATAGACGGTGGATAACTGAGAATGCTGAGTGTGTGGCTGGATGATGGAGGGCCACTGGGTTAGTCAAGGACAGCCACAGACATGAGGGTGAAATCCTTGAAATACGTTGGCAAACTGGAAACATCGTGGATGAACAGATGCTATATGGCTATTGATAAGCATTCTTTCATATAATTACATAATTGTATATATATATATATATATATATATATATATATATATATATATATACAAAAAAGCACACATCATTGTCCAGCTAATTTTATAAAAGATGAAAATTTAATTTAATATTAGAAAATGCATAAGCAATGTATTTTAGTACCTTAAAAGATACTGAGAGAAGCCCCACAGACATTTCATAGATGTGGGAAAGGTTTAGGCCAAGTTAAATAAGATTTAGAAAGATGCAAACTAAGAATGAAAGAGATTTTCTGTTTGCTCTGTTAAAGCATAGCCAGGAGAAGCATGTGCACACATAATATGATGAAGTCCTGGAAACAGTTGTTTTAGGGTCAAGACATGAACAACTGCAGAAGTATTTTGTAGGGTACTGAGCCAGTGCAGCAAAATAAATGTACTAAATTGAAGCTCTAATGACTGAGGCAGAAGAGATAATCTTATTTTCAGGTGATAAAGCACCTGCAGATAAATAATGAACACACACACACAACTGAGTATGTTAGACACTGTTATCTTTTATTTTTTTACTTCAGTGATTATTTCTGATCTGATTTCCTCTATACCTTTCTGCAGTTGTTTCTTTACTTCAGACTCTATTAATTCAGACATTTCAGCTGTGTGATTCTTGATTTCTTCTGTGCTACTGTCTCCTGCATTGGTTCTGGGTGGGCTCTGGGCCTGAGGTAGCATTTTGCTCCGTCTCTTTGTCATTCTGGAGAGCACTGTCCTCTGACGTTTGGTGTAGAACTTTAGTGCAGTTGTAACCTTAGCACCTACCGAAATACTTAACCAAGAGAGATTATATGGTCGAGGCAGTTATAGTTTTGTATTTACAGAATTACAATTAGGAACATTAATAATGGGTAATGATGTATAGCTGTTGACAGACTTTTGTAACTAATGGATTTGTATTTTAAATAGTAAGAGCAAGCATTATGTCTGTGTAGCTAAGCAGATGTTAAATTGGGAATTTGTACTTCAGTTAATTCCCCTAAGTTCTGTCTGATCACCTCCCCTTGATGCACCTGGGGTCTTCCAGGCAAACTAGTTCACCCCAGTTACCTTTTGCCCCCTCTCTTTGTCAAGAGAGAAAGATGGAGGATGCTCTCATAGATCTGGGTCTAGCAAGGTGTCTCAGCTTGCCGGGTCCAGATCTATCAAGTTTGACCTAATTCCACTGTGCCTGGGTTGGGTCTGGCTGCTGTGCTCAGCTTCTTCCTGCTGCCGCCCATGGAAGTGAACCTGTTGTACCCCTCTGTCCAGATGTTCTGCTCCTGGATTAACCGTGTGGTTCTGGCCCCTAGTCTCTCTGCAGGGACTTGAGCTGGAGAATTTCACACCAGGCCTGTATGTGGGACCTGGGCTGAGTCTGGAGGGGTCCCATGAGCCCAGTGGAAGGTCTCACTCACACACCGGGCCTGGGCTGAGTCTGGAGGTGTCTGGTGGGTACAGCAGAGCAAAAGCACACCACACAAAGTCCCCAGACAACAGTTGTTAAAAACAGCCAGGTATAGTTTAAAGAAAAGATTAAATTAACAAAAATAAAATGTAAAGAAATTAAACACAAATCTAATAAAGTTCTATCAGAAGAGATTTTTAAAACATAATTTATAAGCATATGAAAGTGTTGAAATAGTCATGAACGTACTCCATTTTCTTGATAGTAGTAGTGCATTGACTATTGTAGTGATTTCTTGTATTTTAATGCTAACAGAAAGTCCACATTGTAAATTGAAATATGGTGAACTAATTCTATTTTAAGTGGAAAATCCAAGTCAAGAAACAGTTTAAACCTGAAGAAGCAAAAGTTAAAGGAATTGAGGATATAGAATATAAGATATCGAGATTTATAAAGCTAGAGTTATTAAGAAACTGATATACTGGTTCAGTGATAGAGAAAAACAGACAGCTCAGTGCTGAGCCCCTGAACAAGCAGATAGATATTCAGAATCAGATAGAATGAGCAATTCAAAGCACTGCCAAATGAAATATTATGCAACACATGGTGCTTTAAAACTAGTTATTCTTGTGACAAAGCGATACTGGTTTATCACTGTGGCATCATGGGGGGTGCAGCTGGCGTTAAGCCATGGGGCTAGGGGTCATTGGAGGGCGCCCTCAGTGGGTACAGTGACAAGTCTCCTCCTACCTTGCTCTGTTCCCAAATACCCTGCAAGGGCAGGCTCCTGCTCTGCTCACATCTGTCACCCTCGTCATGCTCCAGCTGGCCATGCGAGGACAGGGTCTGGGACAGTGGGGACCCACACATACCTTTCCTCTTTTTCAGAGATTTATTTCACATGTGTCACAGTGACAGGAAGATAATGCGTTGTGGCAACATTTACAACTAACACACTGATAACACTGTAGTGAAGGCTGGGTAGACAGCTCAGCAGCATCGGCACGTGCCTGGCAAGAGCAAGGTGCTGAATTTCATTCTGGCTACCAAAAGAAAAAAAACACGATAGTGAAAGTAAGCGCTTGGGAAACCATGCTGGAATAAATGTAGAATTTAAAACGTATATTTAAGGGCCACCCAGATAGCTCAGCGGACTAAAGGCAGAGCCGAGGGGCCAGGGTGTGATCCTTGGCATGCTGTACTGCTTAGGCAGAGCAGAGGGGCCAGGGTGTGATCCTTGGCAAGCTGTACTGGCCCTGCCTACAGGGTATGCTGAGAGGGAGATTGAGACTGGGAGTGGTGGTGCGAGCCTCTAATCCCAGTGCTTGGGAGGCTGAACACAGGAGAATCACTAAGAGTCTGATCTACGTAGTGAGACCCTGTACACCCTGTAGTAAAAATACAAAAATAAAATATACATTTCAATAGTTTATACTGTGCATTACATTAAATATCTACAGAATTAAATATGTCCTCTTAGGGAAAGCTAAAACAGTATGCTTCTGAAATGTGGATAAAGCAAAGTGTTTTTTCACACTTTTTAGAAAAGTGCCCAAGTCGGCCGAGGTAGCCCTCTGTGGAATAAAAAGTGAAGAAGCCTCAGTGTTGATGACTTGCAACGATGTCTCAGTTTGTAATTTTTTTATTCAAGCCAATGTTAAAAATACTTAATGAAGATTAAACATTCCAGTGATGAATGCTAGACATACTGCTGACCTAGGAGTCTTTCTGCTTGTGTCAGATAAGAATTTGGAAGGTGCAGTTCTAAAATTTGATGAAAATACAACCCAGAGAACTATAAGAGAAAAACGAATGATTAAGGACTGGGGGTTGCATAATGAGGCCCTGATCTTAATCCTCTGGAGCAAAAACAAATTTAAGTAAATAAAAATTAAAAATTAAGTAATGGATGGAGAAAAAGGTTAAATAAGTACAAATAGCAAACTAGTGATACATGGTATTTATAAAAAACAAAAACTGATATTATAATGTATAATATATAATATATAATGTATTTAAACCAGCAGCTTATGCCAACTATAAAATGTATTTGAGATTTAAAACAAATTCAAGGAAACAGTGACCATTAGTTTATGATTACTACTTTATGCTATTGATGTATAAAATATGGAGTACTGTAAAATTTATAATTTTAATATTAGCTTCGATAACAGAAATGAACCTATTTTATATGGCTTATAATACTGAGCATTAATGTTTATACTAATTGCAGGAGTCCTTTTGACCTAGGTTGTGAAACCCTTAAAATAATTCAGAAACTTGGCCAATGCTCTCCAATCATAGAGTTTTGATAAATAAATTGTACACACAAGTAAACAAGGTCATAGTGGCAATGTTTGGAACAAAGGAAAGAATAAAAAAAGTATTAAATATCCTTTCGAAGCAGTATCACATATCCATTACTGACATGTACTTGTTCATTAGAAATGCAGAAAATGCATCCACGCAGTGTCAAATCCAGGAGCAGTTTACATGTGGGCAATGCTCACGTGGCCACCAGGTTGTGTTTCTTTAGCTTAATACTTTACATACTCAATAAATAAAGCAAAACAGAAACATGAATTAGGTTTGTAGTGAGAGAAAAATGTCAGCTCGAGTTTCTCCACTTTGTAAACATCTGATTCAAAAATGACGTTTACCTTTTCACCCCGGCACTTGTGCTTTCTCCGTCCACTTTTGGAGCTTTCTATGACTGCTAAAGGCACCACCACTGACTGCCCTCCCAAGATGCCCCATGCAAGTCTTGCCTTCGGAGGTGGGGTCTCCCAGAGCAGGAGGACCAGAGCGAGTGGGCGCTGGACAAGCTTCTCCTTACTCCTGCTCCTCCTCACACCTTCCCAGACTCCAGGTGTGGAGCAGCCCCTTCCATTAGCCTCTTCACCCAAGCTGTTTCTGCTTTGGACCCAAACAACCATCGATTGAACCCACTGACACTGAGATCCAAACGCACCTCTTGTGTGTTGATTTTCAGGGACAGATGTGTTGTTTCAGTGATAAGGAAGTGACTCCTACAAGTTTTAGTACCAGAAAAGGGTCACTGCTGTGACTTTACCAATTGTGGATTTTGAGCCCTTTGGAACTGGTTTCTCAGGCGAGTTTGAAAACTTTAGAGATGTTGGCTATAAATGACACGACACATTCAGTGCAAGACTTACTGGACTTCTGATCATAGCTCAGAAGAGCAGAGCACTGTTAGGAATGTGGGCAGCAAAGTTCAGACTCCGGAGGCCCCTGGGAGGATGACCATGGAGTCCACTGCCAGTTAAATTAGATAATATGTATGTTACATTCTAGAAAAAAAATTATCTTCATTTTGCTCATCTGAGACTTCACAAGACTGAGAGTATGGGCAATATGCTACTTAAATTAGAGGAAGAAATTTCAAAGCAATCCAATGTTCAGGCTATGGCATGGATACTATTGGCTTCTTTCAGCTAGATTCACAGTGAGTATCAGGACTGAAATCAGAGTTAAATAATTTGAAATGCTTTGCCATTGGCAGAAAAGGAATGTAGTTGGAATGAGAGGTTGAATTCTGAAGAAGTTAGCATTAAAAAAAAAAACTCACAACTATGCTATATTCAGATGACAGGAATATTGTCTTGAATGCATCACAGTAACTGGCCCCATCCCACCTTGCGTAGTCTCACGAGTGTAAACAGCTCAAGACCTCTGAATGACTTTGTTTTCAGAAGAGTGCTCAAGAGTGCCCTGCTCCTTGAGGAACACAGAGGGGAATTTTCTCCAAATCTCATTCACCTGAGCACTTAAAGTTCTCTGCAGCTAAGGCTCAAGGGGGCCAGGTTACCACTGCTCATGCTGACCATAACATCCTGTTGATGGTACCAGTTTTTAAGCCTTGCACAGTAAAAGAGTTTTGGGGTCATAGAGGTTTCCACAAAGATTTTAAAGAAAGTTTGAGTGGACAGACAATGTGCCCTGGAGGGAGCAACAGGTAATACTTAGAGAATAAATCCAAAGGTGCAGTGGAGACCGCAATCTGGAAATGCCAGGAACATGGGTGATCTGTTGAGAAAAGCCACAGACAGTGGTTGGGGGAACTAGGCCAAGAAAGAGACTGTGTGGGCTGTAACCAGGAAGGCAGCAGGGTGGGGCTGCCTCTCCCTTTTGGAGTCTTATGTGGTCACAAATCCATCTTGGATACTGGGGATAGAATTCCAAGATTTATCATCTACATTCTGAGCTCTGGTCTTACTTTGTTATGTTCACTCTGTATCCCTGTATTCCTGCCTTTTGGAGTTTATACCCTGTATGCTGGAGAAAGTGCTTAACTTTCTTTCTAATTTTTACAGGGGCATCACAGTAAAGAAGAGTCTGCCTTGAGGAGCAGAGACCTTTGACTTCTGGTTAATGTTTCAACTGTTAAAACTCTGATGACTCTGAGAAATAGATTAGATACATTTTGCACAAGGAGATAAATAGGAGTTGGGGGCAGGGGTTCAATGTTAGGGTTGGTGTTAGAATTCTCCCAAATGTTCACATTCAGAGGTAAGGCCTGGTTGGGGAGAGCAAGTCACTAGGCTAGACTGGGTGGCTCTCCTCTCATTTCTGGCTCCCTCTTACCTCTCTGCTCTTGGCCACCAGGACATGGGCAACTTTCTTCCTCCAAGTGCCTTAGTCATGCCTGACCTTGGGGTCAGCATGATGTGGTGCAAACCACCTGAGACAATCTGAACCAATAAGCCTCTGTCCCTTTAAATCATGGGTGTCAGGCAATTTTTCCCACTGGTTAGAAAGTGTCTCAGATATGTTTCGCAACTGGAGAACACAACCAAAATTTACAAAAATTAAATCATTGTGAATTATCTTCACCAAAATATGCTGCTTCTGTGTGCCTTTAGATGGCTCCTACGTCAGAAAATTCAGTGAGCTGTATGAGCTGTGTCTATCTTGCCTATGCCAGAGACTAGGAACTATACAGAAAGATAAATAAGCTTAGAAGATGCTTCGCCTATGGTTTTCTAACTCCAATCTGCACCCTTTGTCTGCCTAGAAAGTATGCAGAGGCTCATGCTACTCATTGATACAGACAGCTCTGCCATGCTGCACTGAATGGATAAGACAGATGCAGCACCTTCCGGCTGTGTGTACAGTTCACGGGGAGCCAAGCACATGCCTTGATACCTTGAAGCCTGAAAAGGTATCTTCTAGAAACTCGGCACACACCTAGATTTGGAGCTGCTCAGGAGGCAGAGGCAGAAGGGAGACTTCATGAGGCCAGAAGTGCAAGGCCAGCCTGGGCCAAAACCAAGACCCATGAGGCTTGCACACTTGGGCTATGGATGTGGAGCTTGTGCCCCTTTTCTTTTCATACTCCGAGGGAGAAATTGAATGGAATGGTTTCTTTAAATATGAAGGAAAGAAACTGTAATCACCATTATGGAAAAAAGAGTGGAGATATTTTAATAAATGTTTAATAATCTGTGCCATAGTCTTGTCAAACAGATAGTGTTTTGTTGATGGTAAAAATAAGAAAATATCATAAGCTTAATTTGACTGATCCAAGTCCTCTATCTAGGAACTGATGCATAATAAGGCTTACAGACAGTTGAGGCATGTTTTAATTTAAATGTACTTCTTATGCTAAGGGGCAGACTAAGAAACTGACTGGTGTTTGATTAGAATTACATCCATGTTTCTCCACAAATATAAGAAATGTGAATCTTAGTGAGTGATATGAGAATTGTCCTACATCTTCTGAAGGTTTTCAAAGGTTTTGTTAATCTCCTAGTTCATTGCATAAAAACAAGGAGAACAAGTTCCCTCAAGATTTTTCTGAAACTCCTTCTATTTGGGGAAAACTTGGTCATCTGGGTCACCTCAACTCTGGAGAGAAGCTGGTTTCCAGAACATAGAAGGAAAGCTTACTTTAAAACTGTTTCCAGAAGATCCGTAGAATAGTCTGAATGAGTCTACTTTCTCTGAGCATGGACGATAAGAGCTTCCTCAGGTGGTAAGATTTCCACATTATTTTGTTTCCCAACCAAAGAAATTGTGTAGCATATGGAAGGGGCAGGAGCACAAGCTGAGTTAGAAGTTGGCCCAAAATAACAACCCGTTCATTTACTGGCCATATGATCTGTATTTTCTTAAACCCTTAATCTTTAGCTTCAACATCTGTTAAAGGAATTAGCTATTTAATATAAATATGTACTTAACGCACTTATAACAAGCTTGTGGTAATTGCTTCTATGAAAATGGTGTTGTAAAAACAGACTTTGTTGTTTAGACTAA
The DNA here is from genome assembly GCA_004027165.1 of Ctenomys sociabilis. Classification (NCBI taxonomy): domain Eukaryota; kingdom Metazoa; phylum Chordata; class Mammalia; order Rodentia; family Ctenomyidae; genus Ctenomys; species Ctenomys sociabilis. Next base: position 42,853 of record PVKA01011090.1, on the reverse strand, counting down.
ATTTACTTTTAAAAAATCAAAAAGGTGACTTATGCCCAACACCCAGAGAGAAATTATTAGTTGAAAACCTTGGCTGTATCAACCAAATCAGGCCATATGTTGTGATAACAAACAACCACTTTGCACCAAATTTCAGTGGCTTTTAACAGCAAAAGTTTATTTCTTGCACACATTCTGTGTAAGTCGTGAGTCTGTGTGGGCGTCTGCTCTCTTGTGTCTCATGGCTTTCTGAACAGCCACTGTTTTCAATGCTGCTGGAGACCACAGCAAAGGCAGAGTGCCAGTGTGGGCAGTGTGGACAGTGAGGTCAGTGTGGACAGTGAGGTCAGTGTGGACAGTGGCCCACCGGCTTTTAACACATCCAGATTCTGCTGGCGTCTGCCACTTTGCTTACCCTGCCTTGGAGATGGCAAGTCAGCAGCCGCCTTCAACCCGGGAGATCTGCAGGTCCAATTATCCCTACAGAGGCCAGGCAGCCCAGGGATGGAACCAATGATCACTTGTTGAAATTTGTTGCATTCTTATTTTTATTTATTTATTTATTTTTATTTTTTTGTCTTTTTGAGATAGGGTCTCACTATGCAGTTCAAGCTGGCCTTAAGCTCATTTTGTAGCTCAGGCTGGACTCGAACTCACAACAATCCTCCTGCCTCAGCCTCCCAAGTGCTGGGATTATAGGCATTTGTTGCATTTTTATAGCAATGTTTTATATTCATTTTAAAATTCACTTTACAGGCATATGACTGGCATCTAAAAACCTGTCTATATTTAATGTATAGAAGTGAGCCATCCAGTGAAACATGTGACTGCTACTGATAAAGCCAAAAGCAAGGTCATTACTTCCCAGCTTCTCCTTGTGCTCCTTTATTATTCATTTATTGCTCATGATAAGATTTGACATAAAAAATACCTTCTTTTTTTTATCAAATCACCAATTTTACTTTTCATTTTTTAAAAACCATACAAAATGGCAAAATTAATTAGAAATGATACAAAATTTCACTAAACAAAATAATAGGAATTAGGCAATGGCTGTTGTATTGCATAATATTATTTTCAAATTAATTGTTTAGATGACCAAATACAGACATGTAAAATTGGTAAAAAGAAAAATATTGTGTGAAAAATTAAAATTAAAAAGGATAGGAAAATAGTTACACATTAACAGCTTCTTTCAATATATCAGCAAAAAATAAACAGCACAATTATCTAAGTTATACTGTATACATACACAACTTTTTCTTTTGTTTATTTTTTAAAATTTATTTATTTGGGTCTTACTATGCATCTTGGGCTAGCACTGGGTTTCTGTGGCTGGCTCAGTGCAAGCCCTGCATAGCAATGTGGTACCAGAGATCAAACCTGGGTCCTTGAGCTTGCTTGGCAGGTGCTTACTTTGCTGAGTTATCTCCCCAGTCCCTATTCTTTCTTTTGTCCTTTTCCTCATCCCAGCTTTTCTTTCCCTTTGAACAGATTCTTTCCCTTTCAATCATCTATTGTACCTTTCAGATTTTATTTACCTTCAGATTCTTACACTATTGATACAATAAGTTGTTTGCACACGGGATTCTGATTCATTTGACTTACCAGTAAGATCTCTAGTTCCATTCATTTAGCTATAAGAGCCTCAAGCTTACCTTACTGATAGCTGAGTAATACTCCATTGTATAAAAGTACCACATTTTTGTCTGTTCCTCATCTGATGGGCATTTGGTTTGTTTCCAATATTTTGTTACGATAAATTGTAGTACTATAAACATGGGCACAAATGAATCCTTGTGGTATGATGTTTTCAGGTCATTTGGAAAACAACCAGGAGAGGAATAGCTCGGTTGTTTGGGATCCTAATTCTAGATAGAATGGCCATTACCAAGAAGTCAACCAATAACAAGTGCTTGTGGGGCTTTGGGAAGAAAGAACCCTTGTCCACTATTGGTGGGAGTGCAGACTGGGGCAATCACTAAGGAAGCCTGTGTTGAAGCATTCCTTCTTAGCAAATGTTGGGTGTATAATACAGTACTGTTAGCGCTGTGAAGCAGGCTGCATAGGTCTCTAGACATTATTTATTTTACAGAATTCAAACTTGTTCTCACTGACCATCAGTGATCATTTCTTCCTTTGCAATTGCACCCCCACTCCCTGTATCTGAGAGTGACTTCTGTAAATGCCACGGGGGTGAAGTTGGCTTTTAGCTGTAATCTCAGCATTCTGATTGGCTGAGGCAAGAGGAAGCCAATTTTGGGCCTAGCCAGCCTGGGAAACTGAGAGACTTAGCTAGACCCTGTCTCAAAATGAAACAAAACAAACAAAGCGAGACAATAGGTCTGTCACCCATTGCCTACATGCTGGATTTGATCCTTAGTAACTGAGACAAATATTCCCACATGTACATGAGATCCCATGCATGTCTCTCTTTGTCCAGCTTATTTCACTAAGCATAATGTCCTTCAAGAAATTATTGTCAAGTGGAAATAATTTGTTCTTCTTTAAAGCTTAAGATGGTTGATGGGAAGGAAATGTCCAAATGAGAAGGGGAGCAAGACAGGGAGAAGGATAGAGGAAAAAGAACCAAAGAATGGAAGGAAAAATGGAAACAAAGTTTATAAAGGGAAAGAGAGAAAGAAGAGTTGAAGGGAGGGGAGAGGAGATGGGAAAAAGAACCATGATGTGTCATGCACAGGTACAAAGTGATGAATATTGTTGCTTCTATACCTAAAATATAGCAATAAAATAAGTCTGTACATAATTCTTGATCACTAACATAGGAATTGAAGGTGAGTCCTCTGTAGGAGAACTATGAGAATCTCAAAAGGAGACTCAAGTGTTTCAAGATGGTTAGAGCAGCATTATTCAGGACCCTGGTAACATTGCCAGCCATTCTGCATGCCAGTTAGCACTGTGATAGGATATTAACCATTCAAATGAAGTCACAAAGTAAGTTCCAAGAACTGGAAAGAGGGACCAAACTAAAGCACCTGCTTAGGCAGGTGCAGGGGCCAGGGTTTGACCCCCAGTGTGCCATGCTAGCTCTGCCCCAGGGGCACTCTGAGATGGCAATTGAAACTGGGTGTGGTGGCATGCACCTATAATCCCAATGCTTCGGAGACTGAAAACAGGAAGATCATTACAAGTCCAATCTGTGTAGTGAGACCCTGTAAATTCTGTACTAAATACATTAAAAAAAAAAAAAAAAAAAAGCCTAGGCATGGCAGCACACACCTGTAATCCCAGCACTGGGGAGGCTGAGATGGAAGGATCATTAGAAGAATGACCTGTGCAGCATGACCCTGTACCAAATGCATAAAAAAAAAAGAATTGGAAAGAAAAGCACTTACTATTTATATATGAAAAGATTTAGAGAATCCTTGGACAAAAAAACAGTACAAAGCGAAAGGATTTAAGGTTATGGGCATTTCCTTTCTCTATATTTCTTCTTCAACCTAAGCTTTAAAAGTTTCCTAGTCAGACTTCTTTTGGTGCTATCTAGAGATGGCAAATTCAGGCTGAATCCATAGAGATATTTTAAAGTATAGAGGTAGCGCCAGGCTTCATTTCTCTCCTCTGACCACCAGCACCATTCTGAGAAGCTGAATTTTAAATATTAAAAGAGGGGAGCCACACTGCTGAGGCATGGGCTCTTCAGGATCATTTGCAGTCAGCTTCCAGTAGAAGGCGAAGAGCAAGTCTGAGCAAGAGGGTAAACACTTAGGCACGAGTCATGCCAAGGCCATGGCAGAAGAAACCAGACTTCTCACTTAGCTTTTCATTTTCAATCCAAGTTCCTCCTCATCTTGTATGAATTGAGAGATTAAGTAAAATGGCTGTGAAACTTGCAGTCAAAAAGTCTCTTTAGGAAAAGGCTTCTCTACAGCACAATCAAATTGCAAAGCTTCAAGGACTCTTCCATAGTTCCTATGCTCTCAGTGCAGTGGTGAGAATGGGCATCCAGAGACTGATGCATACCTGGGACACAGTGAGGTAAATATTGGCATGCATTTACAGGCCTGCATTGCTATAGGAAACTAGCACACATAGGTTCAGATAACGCTAGGTGCCAGGAACGAGAAGTACTATTTTCTCAGTATCAAGGTCAGTCAGGGAAGCAGGTCAGAATGGAGAATTTATTTCATGAGTTAAAGTTGATATGATGAGGGCAAACTTATCACATTTATAGTCCTGGACATTTTTATTAATTTATACTCATGATGCACAGCACTCGCCTTGGGGACCACACACAAGAGTCATATCTGGGTCCAGACTCCTTTCCTTTTGCTCCAAAGACCTTGCTTTTCCTATAACCCTTGTCTTCTCTTACTCTTTAAATCTTTTCTGTTTAGAGTTTCTTTTCTAGGAGAAATTGGAGCAGTTGTCTAACTGCAATAGGTAATCCTGTTGCTGACTAAATTCACTTATTATCACTTATTATTCTGGTCTTGAGGTACACCCATGTCCCCACAAAGCTCATAATTATCTTATGGCCCTGAGGTCCTCATTCATGGATATTGGCCCATTTTCCTTGTCCACCCATCCATTGAGGGCCACACAGGCTGCTTACGGGATTGGGTGACTGTGAGAGGCACTGTGACTGCTGCCACGGGCGGATCACGGACCTGACGACCAGTGTCCTTAGGGAAGCTGCGAGAGGGGGACAGCTAGACCACGTGAAATTTTAGTTGTAGGTTTTTTGTTGAATCTCTATGTTGGTTTCCACAGATGTGGTACTGACTGAGATTCCACCTAGTGGTTTAGAAGGCCTCCTTTCCCCCATATCTCGTCCAGCGTTTGTTGTGCTTGGAGCCCTCAATGCCCGACACTCTTCCTGGAGTGGAATCTACTCTTAGGGCTGCTTTAATTTGCATTTCTGTCATCTCCAGAGATGCTGAGCATTTCTCAAGGACTTATGGGAATTTCTGCTGCTGAGAAGTGTCTGCTCATTTCATCTGTTCATCTTGGTTAGGTCCTTCATCTGCAGGTGATTTATTTTCTCCAAGTTTCTTATATATTCTACATATTAGTGCTTTGATATGAGCTATTTCTAATTCAGAATGACTTTTATGTATGTGTATAAGTTACTCAGGAGAAGAGAAAGAAAATAAACTCAAAAAGTCACAATAAATATACCATGGTTTTGATTTAAATGTCTCTGTGTCCGCAGTAGTAATTCTATCATTTTTTTTTTTTTTTTTTTTTTTTAGGCAGAAAAACATCAGTGAGCATTTCTTTCTTTCTTTCTTTCTTTCTTTCTTTCTTTCTTTCTTTCTTTCTTTCTTTCTTTCTTTCTTTCTTTCTTTCTTTTTCTTTGGACTGAGAATTGAACTGAGGACCCTGTGCTGGCCAGGAGGGCCCTGCGCTGCTGCACTCCATCCCCAGCCCTCAAAACCTTTATTAACTCTGAATTTCTAACATTTAAATTTCTAGCTGGGAGCTGAATCCTTCTACTCTTCTGAACTGTGCCCATGGCAGATTTATCTGCTGTTCGGCCTCGAGCAGACACAATTGTGAGTCAGTTTTTGTGAAAACATATGCAAACTTGCATGCATAAAAATAGGGTTGAAAATCAGTTTCAATATCAAATCATGACAGGCATCACAATAAGTTACTGTAAACTAAGGAGCTCAAGTCCCTGTCTTTTGAGACCTGTTGAGGCAAGTCACCAGTGACCCTTAGAGCTGCTTGTCGTGGCCAGCTGACGGCCCATCCGAGCACTCCTCAGGTCTAGGCCCACTGCTCACGGGCAGCTGAGCTGCAGAGACACTGGGGCTCACACTTCCCTATGTTCCTTCCCGGTCCAACTTTGTGCCTGTGCTCCATCACTTTAGGGTGGATTAAAGTAGAAACATAGCAGTAAATTCAGTCCTTATTGCATTTTCACATTTTTCTTCAAGACTCATACATTGATGTCAAATTTAAAACAAACACAAGCTGAGTTTCCAGAAACTCTTTCCTGCCAGAACAGTGTTCTTCAGTATCAGCTAAGCATCGAAGGATTTGGGGCACGGGTGAACCTGCCAGTGTGTGGACTCAGTCTATGGAATTCTGGCAGATTTGGTCACCGCTGGCGGCCTGAAAAGCAGTATTTTTTGAAGCTCTTGACAATTTTCTAGTGTGTCGTCTGGGTTAAGGGTCCTTGGCCTAAGTTGTTGACAGGTTGTAAATGCTTACCACACTTGCCTGAGAAGTCTGCATTCTTGTTAGCGATCAAAAATTGCACACCATAGTTACACTCTGAGATGAGTTTGGTGAGACGATGAGACTGTAAAGATACCAAGCGCTCCCCCCCCCCCAGGACACTGCTGTGACCAGGAATGCAGCTCAGCTGGCACAAGCACCTGGCAAGTGAGAGGTCAGGAGTTCAGCCTTCAGTACCACAAAACAAAAGAAAACTAAACAAAACACATACCTAAAGTGGAGAAATGAGGGTCAGCACAGGACTGTGGCAGTCGTTTATCTATTTCCTGGATGAATAGGGGTCAGACATGATAGCATGGGACATATACAAATGCAAATATGTTACCTAAAGCAATAAACCAGAGAAAGAAAAATTAAAAATAAATAAGAAGAGCATCCAGCAAGGTGATGGAGTGAGAGTAGACATTACGTGCTCCTGCATGACTGAGAATTGCTAGGTGGAGCACATCTGGAGGCGAGGGTTTCTTTTTCCAGCCATCAAATTAAAGATTCTGACAGCATGACATGTGGTGACATGATAAGCTCTGTCATTTTGATTTTCCTTTCTTCTTTTTCTGTTTTATTTAATTGCAAACATGAATTTTCTTGGACACTCTTGTAGCAACCGTCAGGCAGCCATCCAGTGTATCGAGAAGACGGAAGGGCAGAATCAACAAATTCATTAAATCAAACTGCCAAGAGAAGGTAACAAAAAGTCATTTGGCCCAATTTATGTAAAAATAGAAACTGAATAGAAACTGTCAGTTTGGAAAGAAATTTTTTAAAAAGTCTTCTATTTTGATATTCACTGTGCTTCCATTTAACTTCACAATTGGCAAGAGCTGAAAGTGCAAGTGGTATCTATAGAGATCAGAATAAGTCAAAAGCTGGGAAAATGACCTAATTTAGTTGTTTTCAAAAAAGAATTTATAGTTCTAGAAACCTTTCTTCCAACAAAATCATACTCAAACCTGAATAAGGCAACCAAAATAGTAGGCTGGCCTGGCTGAGGCAAGCTTGCTTAGGCTCAGCTAGGACCTGTGATAGCAGACAGAAAAGAGCTCCTGGCTTTTCCTACACTGTCGACAGACCCTCCAAGCAGAGCTGTGAGGAATGCTTTTCAAAAGCAACTGGTTTAGAGAATTCAAGTCCTGAATTCTGCTGCCAACAAAATAGACTCAATTTCAGGTTTTAAAAGAAAATGATCTATTGCATGGGTGTCAAGTAAGCAGGTAGTACTTTGTTTTCCATTTCAACAATGTGCCAGGTCTGTGAGTATGAAAGATACTGAAATGTGGAGCAAAACTGCATTAGTGATACTCCTGTAGAGCACACACAGAAAGGTGGTGAAGGATTCTTCTAGGAGCTGCAGACATCAAGGAATCAGTAAGATGAGAAGTCGGGAACACAGAAGAAGGGCAAGATCTTGGGGACAGTTTCACAGAGTGACAATTTTTTGAGCAGCTATTCTAGGCACTGATAAATATACATGATCCAAAGGGCAAATACATAAGCCCTGCCAAAGTTTTAAGTTCCAGCCAGGAAAGAGAGAAAATAGTTAACACTGGAAGTGTGAAAATCTGGCATGGACAGAAAAGGAGGTCCTGGAAAGGCTGGATGTGTGATCGCAAATTCAAGTAGGGAAATAACAGTAGGTCTTCCTCAGAAATGAGCATGTGCAGAGACTTGATGCTGATGAAGGAATAAAGTGCAAAAACATCTACAGGATGATGTCTTAAGCTAAAGTGGCCCAGGACACGGGGCCTGGGGTGAGAGTGGCCTTTTCCTGTTGGAGGAGTGGAAAGAACCTAGTGATATTTATGTGAGATTTTGGTAGGTGCTGAGGCAAAGAGATGAACAAAGAATATTCAGGTTACGATTCCTGGGGGAGGGGGCAGGTAGGGGAAATAAACTCTCAGGTTGAACAAAATACTGTGGCACAGATTTGAGCAGCAGAATCATGAGCTCCAACTTTCCTGTTTAAAGGACTATACTATGCTTTCTAAGGCTTGGCTGGGGTGCACGCAAGGAGAGCTGTCATGACAGGGACCAGAAAATGATCTCAAATCCCACTGCGATATAATACACGATGGTGAGTTAGACTAGAAAGATGATAGAGACATGGAAATGTTGTGGATTTGAAGACAGAGATCAAAGAATTTCCCAATCTAGATGGCATGAGAGAAACAGTCAGTTTCTTTAGAACTAAAGAAACTGGAAGGGAAAGCATCCTTTGAACAAATATCAATTTGAACAAAAATACTGACAGGGTAAACAATGTGTGCTAGAAACCAGTTTCTTTTGGAATAAGTGGGTCACTAGAAGAGGGAAGTCAGACTAATTCAACTTCAGGTATATTGGATAAAGAGACTGTAGTGATGCACCAGACAGTAACTGGTGTTTCTTGAAACATCTGTGGGAGAAAATTCAGTCTTAGACATGCTGGGTCATGATGTCTACTAGTAATTCAAGCAGAATTGCTGAAGGAACTGGAGGAATATATTATTAGCTTGTGGCATGGTTCTAGAATGGAGATATCAGTGGAGAAGTCATCATTTAATATTTAGTGTGCAATATTTAAAGCCCTAAGTGTAACAAAATCATCCAAACCATGAATACAAATAAAGAGAAAAAACAAAGAAGGACATTAAGAGGCAACATTAGGGGCTGGGGAGATAGCTCAGTGGAATAATCACTTCCCTGGCAAGCACAAGGGCCTGAGTACATTCACTGGTTCTGCAAAAAAAAAAACCAAAATAAAACAAACAAACAAAGAATGCAATATTACAAGTGTATGAAGTGTTTACAGAATGAGTTATCCTAAGTGTGCCTTGGAATTTGACCAAAATGTTTGCCAGGAAATGTTAGAGCTGTCTGCATTTTTTTTTATTTTTTATTTTTTATGTTGCTATGTCCAAAAAGGTACTTTCCATTCTGGTCTCTTCATTCCCCAGTCCTGTTCATCTTTTATGCCTTGCCTATTTTTACCCCCTGTGGTTCGCTCAGCCTGCCCTGGGGGCAGGGCTGACATGATGTGCAGTGCCAGGGATCCAGGCATCAACCTGTGGTCCCTAAGGTTACCTAAGCTTGCCTAAGTCAGCATTTTAGACCACTGAGCTATCTCACCGGCCCTATGTCTTGGCAGTCAAGGCATGATGTTTCACTTTTTTTACCCTCCACAGATGCCCCCCGATAAAAGGGGGGTTTCTTCCCATGAGTGATGAGTCTCAGTATCTGTTTCACTCATGGCTTGTATCACTGTCAACTAAACACAGGAAGTGGTATGAGGCCACCTAACCTCACACTGGAGTGCCAGGGTCTTCAGCAGAGCTGAGTTAATAACACAAGCAGAGATCCTGACAAATAAGAAATAAAATCAACTCCAAGTATTACTTTAAATGGCATTTTCCAGAAGGCATTTATAAGTTAAAATTGGGCTTTTCTCCTTGTCTTTGTAACCCCAGAATAAATTTTTACTTTTCCTTCCACTTAAAAGCAAAATATAGATGCACTTGAGGATGGAGATCATTAATAAGCTAATGACATTGTTATAGTTGCTATTTTACTTTAGTAGGAAAAATTCAGTCACAGGAAGTGAAGTGAGCCCTCTTTTATTGACCACAGCCAGCTTGATAGCTAATTCTCCTTAACCTTTGGAATTATGTATATTCTCCTCACTCTGTAGCTTCATGCTAAAATAAGAAAAAAAGAAGGTGCGATTTCTTCTCAAACTCCAGCTTATGTGTCCAGAGACTCGGTTCTTTGATACCCCACCCCTGCCTTTTTCTTTGTTACCACCCTGACTGCCCTAACAGCTCTTTAGCTTTGATTTCCACATTGCAAATTCAAGGAAGATGTTGCAAAAATTTCTTTTATTGACGTGAAAATTCATGAAACACTCAAAGTAAACTACGCTACAGTCCTAGGTTTGGAGCAGCAGAAGTTCCCAGAGAGCCTACTCTGAAAGACACAGAGAGGCTTAGGTCAGGAAACCGAAGAGCCAACTCCAGGGTCCCTGGGAAACACAGAGAATTATTTAAGGAAGCTTCACTTTTCTGGGAAGAGAGTTAACCATTACACACATAAAAAAAAAATTAAAATAATAAATGTGCTTTTAGTAGCTAAATTGTGTTTTACATTCCTTTCTAGGAAATGTCTCTGTAAGTATCAAAGTTACTTTAATTCTAAATGCATTTATTTTAATAAACCTACTTTTTAAATGATCTTACAGAACAGTTAGTTCTGAAACACAGAATCTGCTCTGTTAGAGCTCTGAAATGCAAAACAAAATCTAGCAGTAAATTGATAATTTAGAGAAGGTGTAAAAATAGATTCTTGGATCCCTCCTGTGCATTAATACTATATTTTTTTTCCCAAAGCAAGAAAAGAACTTTGTGTTACAGTCTTTCCATCAGAAGCTGAGATCAAAGGAAAATAAATTTTTTAAGCTGGCACAGAAGATAGACAGAAATTTGGCTTCATATTCGCTTAGGTTGGTCTAGCACTTGGGTCAGTCTCAGATGTTGAGAAATGTTTGCTCTTTTCTGAAAGAAAAGGGAATGAGGGCATACTGCTGGAGCACAGAAGTTAGTCACTGATTCTCAAGGGGCTCAGTCTGTTAGGGGGGGAGGCTAGCCCGAGAGGCAGGGGGATGGGAGGGGCTTTAATTTGCCAGGGTTGCATAATGCAAGATCAATCCACTGTAGAAAGGGATACTTCTCCCCATCTTATAAGTGCTGGACTTAGAGCCAGCCAAATAGCTCAATGGATTAAAGCAACTGCAAACAGGTGCAGGGGCTGATCCTCAGGCATGCTGTGTCAGCCCTGACCCTGGGGTGCACTGAGACTGTAATCCCAGCTCTTGGGAAGTTGTAAACAGGCTGATCACTATGAGTCCGATCTAATAGTGAGACCCTGAACACCCTATAGGCCCTTCAACAAAATATATATAAAAAAAAAAAGGCAGATGATAAATGCTCACAGCAATGTGTAGAAAATAAATTATTTAGCTGTCAGTATTTCACAGGTAAAAGGATTAGAATTCTTAGAAGAAGGCTGGGCTCTGCAAGTTTCAAGCCCAGCCTAGGCAAATTAGTCAATTAGCAAAATCTTAAAAAAAATTAGTGACAAAGCTTTCATAAATAAGGAGGAGCAAAAGGGTCAAAGAGAGTGGAGGGGAATGGGAAAAAAAGAAGAAAAAATATGTATCGTGGACAAGTACAAATTCCCTGTTATGGATATGATCAGTATGTATATTTGAAATGTAGCAACACTATGAATTAATTGCTGAGGCAGAGGGATCACCATGAGTTTGAGGCCAGCCTGGGATACCAAGTGAGTTTGTTGCCAGCTTAAATTGCAGAGTAAAACCCTACCTCAAAAATTAAGACAACAAAAATTAAGGGAATTATTATTATCGATGATCTTCTGAGTTTATGTTCAAAGGGAATTATATGAGCATACCGAAGTGATACTTGCATATCTCAGTAACTGAAGGTTTCAATCCATGCTCATCTGGCCCCAAGGCAGAGTGGCACATGGCAGAGAGAAATCTTCCATGGTGGCAGCAGAGCACAAAAGAGTGAAAGGGGCAGGAGCAGTGGCAACAATGGCAACAGGGAAAGTCTGTCTCTCTGTCTCTCTCATGTTACATTCAGGCTATCCACCTTAGGCTAGTGTAGCACTCACACCCATAATCCCAGCAGAACTAAGAGCCATAATCCCAGTGGATCACGAGTTAATCTCAAACTCTAGAAGTCCCCACCCCATAATTCCATGAGGCTTTGAGGAGACAACTAGATACAAACCATAACATTGTATTAAATTAAATAAGTCAGACAAATAACCACATAATTGCTCTCATATGAGGATGCTAGAAAAATCAACCTGAATAAAAAAAAGTGATTATTAGAAGTTAGGAAGGGTTGGGTAAAAAGAAACTGGAGGGTGAGATAAGGGTACCAAAACACAGGTAGAAAATACAGCGATAATCTACAGTGGGTTGACAATAGTTTATAACACTCTATTCATTTCAGAAAGAAGAAGAAAGGAACTTGAAGTCTACAAACACAAAGTAATAATGGATGTCTATGTTAATTACCCTATTTGATCGGTAAACATTATGGGCTTGTACTGAAGTATCTCACTGTACCCAGTAAATATTCACGTTAGTCTACTTACATAGTTGATTTAAGGAGACACACATGCTAACTGTTCTGATTTTATTGTATATATTATAATCAAAAGAATAATTTTTAAAAAGAAAGAAAACATTATAGAAAACAATCTTCCAGATGAGTTTAATATGCATCTAGGGTTGAAAACCATCATTTAAGACACATAGGATAAAGGCAAAGGTAAATGATTCCTCCAAAAGATGCAGATAGGAAGGGAGGCATTCATTTTTAGTCAAGGTCAGATGGAAATTGTGGGAAAGGAGGGAATACAGAAAAGAAAAGACAGCAGAGGAAAGTTAAGGACAAAGGTATGAATTGATGTTCTTGCTCCTGGAGCAATGTTAGATTGTTTCTGAGATCATCTGATTGTGCGCATTGTTCTACCAGGTTACAGTGAATCAAAAATTCATAATGCATGGTCACATCTTTTAGTTGTAAGAAAAACAACTTATTCTCTTTTGATTTCCTCCTAAGAGCCAGAATTTACAGTAGTTTTTCTGTGTATTTCTTCCAACATGTATGGTCTTCCTCCAAAGGGAGGTAAGAAGTCACTTTCCTCCCCTCCCTCCCCTCCTCTCCCTTTCCATTCCCTCCCCTCCCATCTCCTTTGCCTCCCCAACATCCCCTCCCTTCCTCTTCCCTCTCTTCTCCACCCCTTCCTTCCCCTCCCCTCTCCTTCCCTCCCCTTATTTCTCTCCCCTCTCCTATTCCTTCTCCTCCCCTCCCCTTCCCTTCCCTCTCCTCCCACTTAAATTGTGTGCTCTACTGTAATGTTCTGAAGAGCTGTTGTAGATGCATCAGTAGACATAAACTTCAGCTGTACTCTTAGGGGTTGGAGGTATGTTGAAGTTCTCATACCCAGTACCTGAGAACGTGACCTTCTTTGCCAATCATCTTTGGAGACCTGACCTAATTAAGTAGAGGTGATCATGGTGGGCCTGGCCCAAAATGACAGTATGTACTAGGAGGGAGAACAGACACAGACAGAAGTAGCAAGGGTGTGCCATGCCATGCAGAGGCTGAGGGGCAGCAGCTGAAGTCTGAGGACATCTGGGCTCATGAGAGCAGCACAGAAGCTCTTTCCCCTGAGACAGGCAGCTCATCCAGCAGCTTGGCTCCAGGCTTATGACTCCAGACTTCTGGGAGGATTCCATGGGCCCAGCTACGTGAGCCTCATGTAGAAACCTTCGCCAAAGACTTCAGGACATCAAGTCCCAGTACTCCACATAGACCATGGTCACAGCAGCACAGGTCAGAATAGCTAAAGCCTGGGAGCAGCTTATGGGTTCATCAATGAGTGGACAGAAGAAATGTGGAGTCCTATTCTACCACAAAGGAGAAATCCAAGCCATTTGCAGGAGAATGATACTAAGCTAAGTAAATCAGACAATCAAACTTAAATAGGGGAGGGTTTCTTTTCCATAAAAAGCACAAAGTAGAAATAATTTGAAGAAGAAAATAAAAACTGGATAATGGCCAACAGGGAGATGGGTCTTTTTCAGAAAGGAAGAGGATCAAGAGGTGAAGCAAGAAGGGAGGGAGAAGGGGCAAGGGGCAGGGAAGCCAAGAATTGAGATTGCATTGTCCACACCACCTACCCTGGAGGAACTCGGCCATGAAGTACTACCAACAGTGACTGTCACAGTAAGAGGATAAGTTTCAGAGCTGTAAGTCATTAGGTTTGTGGTACAGGACTATCATGGCTTCTAGAATCAAATCTACCTACGTGGTGGGAAATGCATATGTGGGAAATGCATATGGCATAGTGTCTAAATGGCAGATGAAATTCCTAAAAGCTTGCAACAAAAAGGAAGAAAAAATAAGGAAAAAATAAAGATCTTGTGTTTTCTTTTATAACTCATCATGCAGAATCATTGTTACATGAAACTCTGGGTAACACAGAACATGTATTTGGTGGGGAGAATTGATGAGCTATGATGGAGTTAAACAGCAGTGACCCTTCATCTACCCGGCAGAGGTCAAAGAACATGTTCCTGGGGAGAGGCGATCCCTTAAGTTTGGGGAGAAGTCAGCCTGACACAGCAGAAGGAAGAACATTTATGGAGAAAGAAAAGTGTTTTCGTGATCCTCATTCTGGGATGGTAGTGAGATAAGGAAACACACACACACATACACACTCACATGCATGCACACACACACACAAGGTAGAAGTTTGGTGTCTTAATAATAAACTCGTGGCAAAGGTTGTCACTTTCCTTCCATGACTTTGGCCCCTGCACTTGTCCACTGACCTCTCTTTGGACTTCCTCTTGCTTCTCACACAAGGTCCAGGAACTGGATTGATTAAAACAAAATAATAATAAGTAGAATATTTTTTTTGAGATTTATGAAGTTACAGACATCCACTTGAGACTGTCCATGGTGACTGCAATGGGTGGATCTGAGCATCAAGATGGTGACACGTGGCTGCGTGGTCAGCACGGGAATGGGTTCTCCATGAGCAGTGAGGGGCCACTTCTGAGAGCTGGGCGTGAGCCTTCAGGTCTCAGTGATGCTCACCTCAAAGGGGAGAAGGCTGGAGTCTGTGTGCGGCTGTGGTTCATACAGGAGACAGGCTTTGCATGTGTAGAAATGATCACAGAAAGCAGGCCCTGGGGTTGCCTTTCGGTAGCTTTTTTTTTTTTTTTTTCTTTTACAAATTCTTTACCCATGGATGAACAAGAAAACAATTTCTGCTCAGTAACTGGTGAGGTAAAAACAACATGAGATTCCCACAGTCTAAGGAAGGGAACCTGGGCAGGGGTGGAGGGGTGAAAGAAGCAGAGTGTGAAGGACCAGGGAGCTTTGTGTAACCACACGATGCAGTACAGAGTGCAGTGCGATTTCATTAAGGACTTGTTGTGTGAATAAATCATAGTAGGTTTAGGTGTTCAAGTAAAATACCACAAATTCTAAATCATCATTTATAATCTTAAAACAAAAACAGTTTGCACCTCTGAAAGTATGCACATATATAAACAAAGACATTTTATGCATATTATATGTACATACACATATTTGCATACATATACTTACAGTATATTTGTGAATATTGCTTTATTTAACATTTTGTCGTAAGCCTGATTTATTGAATTATTTTTAAAAACATTAGTGAAATTGTTCAAGATGCCATTGACAAAAGAGCGAACAACTGAGCCAGCCAGAGAGCTCAGTAAACTGAAGAGCTTGCTTAGGCAGAGCTCAACGACTGGGTCCCAATCCCCACCATGCTCTACCAGACCTGCCCCCCCAGGGCATGCTGAGATGGTGTCTGAGACTGGGCATGGTGGTGCACATCTGTAATCCCAGAGCTTGGGAGGCTGAAAATGGGAGGATCACTATGAGTGATCTGTGCAGTAAGACCTTTTGTACTAAACACATTAAAACAAAATAGAGAGCACTTAAGCCAACACTGACGCCTGAGCATCGCTTGTAGATGGGATGCTCCCGGGGGCAGGAATACACTGACTTCTGAGGCCCATTCTGAAAGTGAGGCAGGCAGCCCTCTCTTGTTGACCTCTGTCCTTCAGAGCAAGGCAATTTCTTCCCAGTACATCCTCGAAGTCTTTGTTGCAAAACTGAGTTTTAAAATACGTTAGAAGTCTGTCAGTTTGTGCTGGGTTTTGGTTTGGTCCCTGACAATGTTCAGGTGTGTTATTTGGACTTCATTGATACATTCAGCAATTACAGGACGAGGTCAAACCGAAGGCCTCCTGCTCTGGATGTGGCACCACCCCAAGTCCCTCATTTACCAGAGAGGAAGCAGCTGCACACATGGGGAAGCTGAGGCACCGCTATCTCCCTGCATAGAGCGTTTTCTCTCTCAATCCCAGGACATCTGGGAGAAATTTCTGTACCATTCTGTACGTCAGATTCCTCCTTTTAAAAATAAGGATGGCATTGGTTGTGATGGTTGTTATGAGAGGTAGGTGAGTTCATTCATGTTTTGTTTATATTGCTCCACAGTAAACTGCCAAAAAATTAGTTTCCACAGGCAAGACCCAGTTACCATCTCTCTCGGCTTGTGCAGCTCAGAGATGTAACCCCGGCCTGACTTGGTTCAATAGTTTGAGTGCTCCAGATTGACCGTATTCTTGGCTAGAAGCTTGGGCAAGTGTGGCTCCTATTTTATGGGCATCTGCAGTTGGAACAGCACAGCCCTGCTCCCTGCTAGCCTTTAGCTGGAGACGCTCCTGCTGCCGAGTCACCCGCGTGCCTTTCTGAGCTTGTACGATCAGCAGTGAAACACCGAAGTCTTTCTCCTTTCATGGGAGGGCCAGAGCAACGTCTGCTGTACTGGGCAGACAGACCCGATCAGGTGCCCTGGAGATCCCTGGCTGAGTCAGTGGTGCTGCATGGCATCACCTGTGTACACGGCGCATCCCCCAGCTTTCTGGCCCTCGGGGCGACACAGGACTTGCACACCAGGAAGGATGTACGCGGCCCACCCAAGGATCCGGCTGGGCTAGCAACCTGCTGCAGCACCCGGGAACTCCGCAGCCAACGTTGCCACTGCACACCTGGAGAATGGACAGGTAGTGTTCTTTGATAGAAAGGGTCATCATTGTACTGTGTAGCGAAATAAAAACACACACACACGTTTTTATTGTTTAATTAGGTGACAATTCTGAATGAAACTAAAACTCGCAATTAAGGTTCAGTAAATCACAAACGTTGGGTAAGAGGCGGCTTTATGTAACAGAATCCACGGCGCAGGGCCATCTCAACTGTGAGTGTCTTCTGCCACCTGCTGGTGATTTGGAGAACTGCATGAGAATGGTTTTCTTTCTTGAGAAAACTAAAACCCCGCGAATTTTCTGGGCGGATATCACAGAACTGCAGGGCCTCGGCTTGCAAAAGCTCAGCTCAGAGCCATGCGGCGTCCGTGGTGCTCAGGCTTCTGCGGCAGGAGCATCCCTGGTGCATGTGTGAAGGTGGCAAACCTGCCGCCGTCGTGGACAGAGCTAGCGGATGGTAGGACCTTTTCCAGCCAACTCGAGGGTACTCCCTGAAGGCTGAGGGCTGAGTGGGGGGACACAGGTGAGGCTCAGTATAATGGGAAGTCGCAGTCTGCAAGACCTTTCCAGAGAAGGCATGGAATGGAGGCCTTTTTGCTTTCCTGGCCACACATTTCCTCCCCATCCTGCGCCAATCTCCTGTGTCACGTACATGTAGACTTTTCAGGCTGGCGTCTCCCACTGCAGTGGGCACTGACGTGCTTTAATTGTTGATTTTTGTTGCTAACCAGTCCTCTATTGTATGAATGAATATGTTTGCTTATTTACTGGCTCGTGTTTTCGTTCATTCGTGTAGCTGTTGGTTGCTTCCAGTCTGAGGCTCAACAAGGCTGATGCCAGTGTCTACAGGCAGCTCTCTAGGAGGACGATGCTCTGATTTATCAGAACTGAGGGTGTGCTCCCAGGGAGGTAGGGTGACAGCACAGCATCCCAGTGCACACCTCTTCTTCCCTCCCTCTGTCTCCCTGAACAATGTAATTATCTGCTGGGTAGCTAGATGCATACGATAGACACAGGGTTTCCTCACTTTCTTTACAGTGACAGCAAGTTCCGCATCACCGTGTTTACAGGGATAAGCAGGCCTCCAGCCCTGCCCTGAAACCAGACCTCTTCCTGGTTACTGAAGTCATGTTGTGGGCTCCCTCCCTAAGTACAGTTAATTCTTTTCCAATTCTCCCAAACCTAACAAGAACCAGGAGTTTTATTCCCTATGAAAGTTCTCAGTGAGCCCAGCATACATCAAAAGCTCAGGAAAGTCAAGCAGTTCCTCAAAGGTCAAGCAATTCCGCAAAGATCAAGCAATCTGCAAGCAGCAAACATAAAAAGTAAATCAAAGTTGGTCACAGGTAAGAGTCTTCGTTCTTATTCTGCTCTTTCTATTATACCATCATTTTTCAAAGTGTTTTCTGCACCAGTTTCTCTGGGAATAGTGACACACACATGTGTATCCCCTGCTCTGGCTTTATATTTTTATATTCACATAACATTTTAATAATTGCTCCTTTATCATTACTACTGGGGAGCATTTTAATATTCAAATTTGGAAAAATTCGGTTGCACAAAGCCAAGCTGCTTTATTTCCAATGTTTGCTCAGTAAGGAAGTAGCCATGCACGCCAGGTCTCCTGTGTTTGCACAGATGTGGAGCTCCTTGAAAACATATTTTGTGAACTTGAGCTTTAATTTTTGAACTTGTAATCTGCGTGAAGAAGCATCTACTTCAGAAAGATGAAGCGTTTATTCGCCTTTGTTTGCCTCTCCCCTATGGTAAAACTTGTTGTACCTCAAAACAGAGTCTTACACAGCCTGGACCACAGAGCTGTAGAGAAGCAGCAGGCAGATTAGGGAGCCCAAGACTGAAAACACTGGGTTTGATGAAATTAAAAGGCATTTCTTTTTTCAGGGTTTCTGAGAAACTTTTCTCTTCTGCAATTTTAATTTTCTGAAAGAACAAAGCATCGCTCAACAAGTTTTTCAACAGAACGTTTTTCCCCTTCACAAAATGATCTCACAGTCTGTCAAAAACAATTTGGGAAAATGCTGCTTTACAGCAAAATTACTATGTCTCCTAGTGGCACCATATATTTTCATCTCTTTGCAAAAAAGAAATGAATTGAAACTCTTGCTTGTAGTGGCTTTTGAAAATATGCCACAGGAGATTCTTTGACCTTGGTTGCAAATGGTTCTGTACTGAAACCATTTCTCTTACAGAACCACTATAGACTCAGAAAGTTCTTCCATCCCTGAGGATGCAATGAGGTGAAAATTCTGATGGAAGCTCTGTGTAGTCCGATAGCACTGAGAGAAGCCGCATGGGTGCTGCTGGGCTGGAGCCCGCTCCCATAACCAAGGGCAGGAGGGCATCCTCTGCAGCCCTCCTGAGGTGCCCAGATCATCTTGAGCGCTGCTTCCCCCTGAAGCAAATTTTTGATTAATTTATAGGCACTGTTGGGCACCTTGCACAGCAGCTTCCTGCTGGACAAGATCCTCGTGCATTTTCTAAGCTGAGCATCTGGAGCTGGGCTCCAAGGAGCTGGTTTAGTAAAGCCTGGCATCAGTTCTCTGCCATGTTAATCCATTTAGGTCACAGCTGTACTAAACATTGGATTTTTGCGTGTTGCAGAATGTATTCTTCCTTCTTGTAAAACAAAATATCACCCATGGATTCATAAAGAGAGTCTTAAATAGGAACCCCAGACTGAAAAAAGTAAATGCATAAAGGGGATATTTGAGGTCTTATATCTAAATTTCTGATTTTAGTACTTTTCAGGCATGTTTCATGTCAATGTGCAGTACATGGCAAATATGGTCAAGATAGTTATTTTGGAGTGATACCAAGGGTGGTGCATGGTGTTCTGTATTCCTTGAAGTGTCTGAAACAGTTCTGTTCCTTATAGAACCAGGTTGGTGTGTGTGATCTGCCACATAGGAATCACAGCAGCTTCCTACCAATACAGGGTGGATGGCTGACAAATGACCCCAGGTGCACACACCACCATGTACAGGAGCCCTCTGAAAGTTACTTTGCAAGGGCACTCTGCAAAGTCGATTAAATTAAGGTCTTGGGATGGGAAGATTACCCTCAATGGTCAGCAGGGGCCCATGCTCAACCATGAATCTCTTTAGAAGAGGTAAATGCTCAGATAGAAACAGAGGGTTACAGAGCCCTGGATTGGAGAGTGGGCTGGTGCGATTCACAGCTGAGCCCCAGGATCAGGCAGTCCTCAGCAGGTGGAGAGGCAAGCACACACGTGGCCCTTCTTCCTGCACTCCAGGCCCAGCTGGTCTAATAAAGTCTATGCTTGGACTTGAGCCTGGAGAAAATTACTTCCCAGTTCCCGATCTATAAGTCAAAATTTTGCAATGTTTTCATCTGCTGAATTTGTGTTATAAACAAAACCAGGGATGGAAAAGACAAAACAATGAAGTGTTTTGCCTGTGGGCATCTGTAGAGACAAAGTCCTGGCACCAGGATGCCAGGTTGCAGTGGGGAGGCCCTTACCCCCAGCAGCCCCTTTGGTTCTAAATATTTCAAAAATACCGATGTGTCCTCTAATCACATGGATATTTTAAGAATTGATCTACTATGAGTATGAAGTATTTAATCTTAACACAGAGTAAGGACTCAAGTATCGCTTATTGTCATAGTTAAGAGTTATAGAATCTTCCTTCCCTGCATGCATGCCTTTAATTTCTTTCTCTTGGCAAACTATCTTTTTTTTCACATGACACAGTCCTTCAAGAAGAATATTTAAAAATTCCACTGGAGGACTCCTAGAACTGAAGAAAAAAATGCAGCAAGATAACAAATCACAACATTACTAAGAAAAATTAGATACTTAGGAATTACTGTAGTCAAGATAGTGAAACTTATAACAAAAAAGAAAGCACACTGTCCAAAGGGGTCCAAAAGGACATCAGAAAATGCGAAGAACCAGTGTAGTCAAAGCAACCATATCTTCAAAACTGATGGACATGTATAATGTAGTCACATTAAAACAGCTCTAGCAGTCATTGTGGAACTAGAGAAAGAAGCCCAAAATGCAAGTTGAACTAGAAGAGACAAAGAAGAGGAAAAGAAAAGCAGGAGCCATCATAGCTCTGGTTTCAAGTCAGATTGCAGAGCCACAGTGCTGCAGCAGCGTGGTGCTGGAAAGAAAGCTGAGGTGCAGTCAATGCAACAGGGCAGAGGACAGCTGGCACATTCAGTCTCTGATCTCTGACAAAAGGGACAGAGTCATCCACTTGAGGAGAGGCAGGCTCTTTACTAGCTCATGCTGGGAAAACTGTCTATCCACACCTAGAAGACTGATAGAGATCCATATCTTTTTCCATGCACTAAAATAAAGTACAAATGAATCAAAGACCTAAATAGCAAAACAGAAACACATGTTATGTTGGAAGATAAAATGGATTAATAGAAACTCTAGAAGAGGTAAATAGGTAAGAACGTTTTTGTAAAACAAAGCCTCAGTTGCACAAGAAGTAACAGCAAGAATGAGGTAGCTCAGTGTTCTCAGTATCTGCCTGGAGAGATCAAAGACCTGGGTTTAATCCCTGGTGCCACATATCATACCAGCCCCAAAAACTATGCATGGTGGCACAAGCCTGGAATTCTGGCACTGGGAAAGCTGAGACAGGAGAATCACTACCAGTCTGAGCTACATAGTGAGACCTTATACCAAATAAATAATAAACAAATAATTAATTGATTAAAAATTAAATTCAAAGGGCCAGCCAAATAGCTCTGGATTAAACCACCTGTAAGAAGACACAAGGGCCAAGGGTTCGATCTCTGGGCCTGCCATGCCAATGCTGCCCCTGGGTGGCTGAGATGGTGATTGACACTGGGCATGGTGGCTCATGCCTGAAATCCTAGCACCTCGGAGGCTGTAAACAGGAAAATCACTATAAGTCCGATGTAGTAGTGAGACCCTGAACACACTGTAGAACCTTCCCTAAAAATAATAAATAAATAAATAAATAAATAAATTCAAAAGTTTCTGCACAGCTAAGGAAAAAAAAAAACAGTGGCAAGAAGAGAATCTACAGAATAGGAAAGACTTTCTTTCAGCCACTCCTCAGACAGAGGGCTAATATCTAGAATTTGTAAAGAACTTTTACAGAGTTATATCCCTCCCTCATAAAAGGCCCAATCAAAATGAGCAGCTGAACTGAATAGACCCTTCTCAGTAGAAGACATAGAAGTGCCGAAGAAATACTTCTGGAAATGTTCAGTATCTTTGGCTAGACGAGAAATACAAATTAAAGGAACACTGAGAACCCCTGTGCTCTGCACAGCATCAAAGAGAGGAGAGACAACAGCAAGGGTCGCAAGGGTCGGCCGCGCTGGGTGGGAGCCTTTCTGTTTTGCTGGGGGGCACATACACTAGCATGGCTGCTAGTAAAGTCATTATAGCAGTACTCAGAAGGCTAAATATAAAGATACCATTTGTCCCAGCGATCCCTCCTCTAGGTGTCCTCCCGCAGGATCTACACATCGCATGATGGTGGTCACATATGCTCATGTGCATGGCACTGCAGCTGCTATCAGCTAAGCCAGGAAGTGGCCCATGTGACAATAGAAAAGAGGATAAAGAAGACATGATAGTTGTACACATTGGAGTATTACTGTGCCACAAAAAAGGACAAATGTGAGTTGTTTGTAGAATAGTGAATGCCCCTTGAGAGCTTATGTTAAATGACATAAATCAGACACACAACGTGTCTGCTTTCTTTTACATGAGACACCCAAATTCTGAATAACTTAAAGAAGAAAATAAAAGATAGATCATACTAGACAGTGAGCTCCATCTTTTACAAATGAGAAGGGAGTCTAGTTATGTGGGGAGCGGGAACAGCATAAAAAGAGGTTATAATAGTAACACTTAGCTTTTAAATGGCTATTGAGAAAGTGAAATCTGCCCAAGGCTAACGTCCCCCTTTCTCATGCTGTGAAGACTTCCATGGGGAGAACATGTTAATCTTGGTGAATGATGATCTCAGGCACAGTGATTTCTAGGGTCACTGTGATGCTCAGCAGGATGCTGGGGAATCCTTTCTGCTTTTAAAGGAAGATCCAGTCTTGGCCATCACGGACTTGGAATGGAGCATGGTGGAGGACAACTGACTTACACATGACTCAAGTGATACATTCCTCTGAAAGTGCAAATAAAGATGACAGAAAGCGACCATTCCTTGGCAGTTAGGTGGGCTGCACAGGGGAGAAGCTGATGCTTCGACCTTGAAAGAGATGGTCACAGACAGGACCAGAGTGTGAAGGGGACTGACCCAGAGTGGAGTGTGTGCTGCTGAGCACACAGAGAAAGGGGTCAATGTAAGAGCCCTGTGATGGGAGTGGGCACGCGGGGCAGGCAGGGGTGGGTGTGCAGCCTTGGTTTGCTTGCAAGGGTAATACTAAGCTTTTCAGAGTTTCTTCTTTCTCCCTTGCCTTCCCTCCCCTTCTCCTTTCCCTCCCTCCTCTTTCCATCCTTCCTTCCCTCCCTTTCTTTTTCTCTTTCCTCTTCCTTCTTCTCTCCTCTCCTGCCCCTTCTTCCTTTCACCTTTTCCTTCCCCTCACTCTCACTCTGTCTCTGCCTCTATTTCTTTCTCTCCATCTCTGTCTCTGTCTCTCTTTCTCTCTCTGTCTCTCCCTCTCTTTGTCCTTGTTTTGAACCTAGGTCTTCACACTGAGCTGTATCCTCAGGCTTCTTTTATTTTTCTTAATTGTAGGAAATGATCTCCCTGAGTTACAAAAATGCTCAGACATAATTCACATATGAGATCTTCCTGTTTCAGCCACCCAGTGAAGGATAGCATTTGTGACTGGGCTATCTCTGGCTTTTTGAAACTTTATGAATAGGGAAGTGACAATGTATGCTTCATGTTCTGAACTGGCACTCTGGCTAATATATGGAGGATGGTTTGTAAAGGGGCCAAAAGGAAAGTAGAGAGTCCAATCTGTGCCTTTTAAGTTCACCTCAGTCAGAAATAGTGAGTAACTTGGGCAGATCTGGGACGGTGAATGTGGAATCTCCTGACAAGGGGCTTTGAGGTAGTCCAGAGAGCTCTGGATGATGGGACATGCAGCAGAAAGGAGATAGAAATAGGTTATAACTCCAAGGTGATTGGGCTATGCAGTGAGGGAAACACTGCTTTCATTTTCTGAGCTAGCTAAAAGCCTTGCAAATACAAGACTTGGGAGCAGGAAATCAAGTCAAATGTGCCTGGCTCCGTGAAGAGTGTGTGATATATCCTAATGGAAAAGTTGGTCGGAAACCATATGCCGGCCTGGACTTTACAGAGTGAAGACACTGACTCGATAAACAATAAAAATGTAGGCATTATGGGATGGCTTTAATGGGAAAGTAGATTAAACAGCCTGGCACTCGCAGCGGACATTGTGCTGTTTGTGAGATGTTAGTGTGAGTGAGAAGTTGTTTGTTTTGGGTGTTGATATACAGTCATCTTATTACCTGTTTTCTTTAAAATGATGCCTAATTCTACAAGAAAGAAAAAAAGAAGAAGAAAGAAAGAAAGTAGAAAGAAAGAAAGAAAGAAAGAAAGAAAGAAAGAAAGAAAGAAAGAAAGAAAGAAAAAGAAGAAAGAAAAGAAGAAAGAAAAGAAAAGAAAAAAGTTATCCTTTGCAAACAGGAAAACGATGGCAGAGGTAGAGCTGTTCTCTGGTTCCTACTGACACCTAGTGGCACAATTTGAAATTCAAAAAAGAAGCAAAACGTGGGAAATTGAAAGTTGGCCTTGTTACTGAAATCTATTTTAATAATCCATTTCAAATATTTAAATATTTTAATCTATTTTTTAATAATTATTTCTTGTCCTCACCCTCCTCAGCTTCTATGTTGATGGTAAACCAGCTTTATTCACAAAAAGTGAGTTTTTTATTTCAACATGTATTTACAAAATTCACTCAGTTGCTCAGATCTCTTTGAAGTGTCATGTAAGTTATTTTGTAACATGCTGTAAAAATGCCGCTAGATTTTTTCCAACTTTTATCCCTAAAAATTAGTTGAGTTTGTTGATAGTAAAAGAGAATGCAGGGAGAAAACAGACACATGAAAATAAGACAGACAGGCAGCTCTATTGGGCCCTTCAGCGCCGGGATGTGAACTTTCAGTCATCCAGAAATACGTCATCCTTCTCATTTGCTAGCATCCTTTCTGTGTAGTCAATGGTGCAGAAATTCCAGTAAGTCTCCAAACCAGCTAGAACAGGAAAATCAGGGACTCAACTTCTCTGAAGTTCCTAGAAAGATGGAGAAACATCTGGCACACTTGGCACCCTTGGGATTATGGGTAAGCCACTTTAGTGGACTCCCAAGGGAAGTCTTTTTCTCATGAAAATTATATTTATTGTACATAACGAAGTCATAATGTAGTTATTGTTAACATTTTACATAAGAGGAAAGAAATCCGAGTAGATTAAGGTCCTTCTGCGAAGCCCACAGTCACTATGTCGTTGTGTCACTAAATGAATCTCAGTTCCCATGAATATGCTGACCTTATTGTTGCCACTCTCTGACACTGCAGCAGGATACAGGATGCCATTGCTGCAGGGAAAGTGCTGAGAGGTAAGACTGGCTTGGAGCGCAGCGGCGGCGTGAAGAGTAGGAAGGCAGCAAGGAAGCCAGAAGGCCAGATGTGATAGGTGTGTCTGGCTTGTTATCCTCAGTTATTCTTTCTTTCCCTCCTTCCTCCCTCCTTCCCTTCCTCCCTCCCACTCTCTCTCTCTCTCTCTCTCTCTCTCTCTCTCTCTTTCTTTTTTTCTTTCTTTCCACTCTCTGTCTCTGTCTCTTTCATTTTGTACAGGATCTTGCTATGAAGCTTGTACTTATAGTGATCCTCCAGTTTCAGACTTCCCAGCCCCAGGCTTACAGGTATGCACCACCATACCCAGTTTGATGGCCTGCATGCTGTGCCCAGGGTTCCAGGGCCAGAACGGGATGTGGTACCACGGATCGAACCCTACTCTTTGAACTTGTCAGGCAGGCACTTAGACCGCCAATCTATTTCCTCAGTCCTGTCAACTTTTTAGTATCATTTAAACCACAAAATAAGGGTCTGTGAGATAGCTCAGTGGACTAAATGATTGCTTAAGTAAGCTCAGGGGCTAGGGTTTGATTGCTGGCATCGCATCCCCTGGGTGTGGTGGTAGTGGTACACACTTGTAGTCCTAGCACTAGGGAGGCAGAGAACAGGCGGAATGCTAGGAGTCCAAGCCGCATAGTGAGACCCTGCATAAATAAATAAATAAATAAATAAATAAAAATAAGCCTCAGAATGTATATGATTTCCCAGGGGGAGAAATGAAGCTGGCAGGACCTGTGCCAAAAGAACAAAAGAAGTGAATAAGGGGAGCAGAAGAAGTGAGATAATGGAGGGTGAGAGGGGCAGAATTCAAGGGACGTGAGAGGGGAACAATTCAAGGGAGGTGATGGGGGCACAGTGGCCTCTTCAGGTGCCCCGGGAGTTGTAGCAGAAGCCACGTGATCCCACATGCTAAGCAGAGGCATTTACTGTGACAAAAGTACCCACACCCACAAGCGCAAGAAAAGTCTCGCCAGGCTCGGGGTTTGCATGAGAAGCAGTCCAGGGTTGGCAGATGCCCAGGCAGAGTCAGTGAGGCAGAGAGGCCTGGCTGGGGGCAGCTGCTCACCTTGTAGGGGGCAGGAAGCAGAGGGGGGAGCCAGGGAGAGAGGAGCCCGAAGGTGCATCTCCCCACCCAGTCCCTCTGCTGAGCAACACAGTGAGCAGGAGTCCGAGGGGCACTGAACAGTCAGAAGCCTCCCAGTGCTGGCCACAGAGTTTGGAGTGACTCTCAGAGCTGAACCACAACCTATAGTAACTAGTTCAGAAGTTAGGGTGGGAAGAATTAGCAAAGAAATCTTCCCTTGAAGGGAGGTAAAGAAATTTTAAGGCTGTTTCTCCATTAGAGAACCACAGGAGATGAAATTTAGATTGGTTTCCCTTGTGGGATGCTTTCCACCTTAATGCTTGGGTCTTATTTGGGTGAAAAGAGCCATTAGTAATCAGGTGGGGATGTCCAGAAATTAGCACATGATGGAAGAATACTTGTGTTCCCCTCTACCTCGCACTTACCACGTTATACTTTTATCTCTCCACTTTTTTACCCTTATGGATCCCAGCTGGCATTCTTGTTGCCATCAAGTATGGTGTCATTATTGCCTCCCTGGTTTTGTTCACCCTGTCACAGACCTTCCACAAATGTGTGCTGAATGAATTAGTGAGAGTACATAGGATTTGTGGAAACATACTTTGCTGGCAATAAATGCTGTACTCTATGAGATCCGGGTTCCTAAACTAGGCAGTAGTGTCAACCAACACACAAGAATGGTATAGACTCAGATGAAGAGGGGCCCACGTCAATCGCTAAGTCGCTGGTGAACTGTGAAACTGCACCCAGAAGCATCACCCCTGCTCCTCTTCATGTCTTTCTTTCTACCTGCACAGCTGCTTAAACATCTCTTTCCCAAGCCATCTCCTGAATAGAACCTGGAAAAGTGGTCCTCAGAATTTCCTTGCCTAAGTCACTGAGGCGCCCTTCAAGTGTCCTCAGGAGAGCACCAGGGGCAAGGGGCTGTCCTGTGCTTTGTTTCTGTTTTTTATCTATTTGAAGCATTTGCTTTTTCATTCTGTTAAGTTTTTCCATGCCAAGGGCTTACAGGCAGGTGCTGAGGGGCACACATCTTTACCCAGGTAGAGCAGTACCTGCCTGTAAATCCTTAGCTATTTATGACAGGTTCAAGGACACGCTCCATTCCATGCTCATTTTCTAACACATACAGGATTGACTTTTGGGATGTGGTCATTATTTGCCTATGTTCTAAGGTTATCTGCTCAAAACAGAGAAGTGTGAGCTCCTGCCTGAGCACCTTAAGGTAGAGAGGTGGTAAATCAATCATATTGTTTGGTACATTTAGCTGGTGACCAATGCAAGTCAAATGCCATCTCTATTGGCAATGCTGTGAGCACAGAGAGCTGCATTTCTGGACTTCTGTATATGAGTGCATCTTCCCATTGGGAAACCATGGAAGGCAGCGTGGCTGATTGATTACCGGGAAAGAAAGCTAGGGAGAGAAAGGGAGGACGAGGGAGGGGAGAGAAGACTGAAATACTGTGTGTTTAAAGCTGTGACTATGTTGCATGTTAGAGTTTGTGTTTGGAGGTCCCCAGAAAGCCTCATGGACTTTCCAGGGGAAACAAGATAAAGTCTGGGATTGGCATATTGCCTGGTGCTGACGCAGAGCATGAGTGCTATGTCAAGGGCAGGTAACCTGCAGGCAAGAGAGGAGAAGAGGCCTGCTCCTCCCCTTTTGCTCTTGTTTTTGCTATCTCCCATAGTCTTACACTGCTGTCCTGCTACTCCACCTTGCTTTAGAGGTAGCTGATTATGGAATAAATAAAGTGTTCCCTCCTTAATTTTGACCACTAAGTATTTTTTCCCAGCAATGAGAGAAAAGTAATGCAAAAATGCACTAAAGAAGTAAAGAAAATGAATTAAAAGATGCAAACAGCTATGGATTTCACAAAGGAAGCTTTGTGAATATTTTGCTTCAGATGAATTATTTAAGTTAAAACAAGTTAAACATTCTTTCAGTATGTATTTACTGAGTGTGATTCATAGAAGAGACTATTAAATTCTCAGGACATAGAACTAAATTCGAGGTGCAGGCCCTTCTTTGGAGGAGCTTGCATTCTAGCAGCTGTACAAAAACTAAACCAGTAATGTGAGGGACTGAGCCCCAGAAAGCAGAAACAGCTCTTCTATTGTCACACTGGAGAATATGAAACTGTTGCTATTCTTACCCGTGTGTTTGTCATTTTTGCATTACTAGGACAAAATGATTGCCATCCACAAAACCATAAAAGGATTATTTGGCTCACAGTTTCATGGGTTCAGTCTATAGTGGTTAGCTTAAAGGCAAAAATGGCTGAAATAGCTTCGCACAAGGGCCTGGCCAAGGGAGAGCTGTTTAAGCTGTGCTGTGGCAGGCATAAAGCAAAGCAGGAAGTGCCAGAGAAAGATAGGAAAGAGAGAGTGAGAGACAGAGAGACACAGTCAAAGACAGAGAGACAGAGAGAGAGAGCCCAAGAAACCCTGAACACATTGATCCCCTTTCTACAGCTAACACCACAGCACCACATTCCGTTAGGGAGTCATCAGTGGATTAACCTTCTATGTGAATACAGTGCCCCATAATCTGATCACCTTTCATATATCTCATTTCTGGACACATAAGAAGTTTGGGGTGACATTAGATTTAAATTATAAATTTTTACTCTAGAGGAATAGAACAAGTAAAATGCATATATAATTATAAAAGTAATTTATTGTACTGCCTGATGCAGAAAGGCTGGAGAATTTCACAGTGAGCATCTGCTAGCTGGACAGCAGAGAAACTAGTTCAGTCTAAGAAGCTGGAAGCTGAGCACAAGAGGTGTCAATGTGGCAGCCCAAGCCGAGGCTAAAGACCTGCAAGACTCTCAAAAGTCTTGGTACAAGTCCTTGTTCAAACCCAGAGCAGCTGAAGTAGCAGCAACAGTTACCCAACTAGGGTCTTGTCTAGGTTTTCCATGTCCTTTGCAAAGAACTGAGCAAGACACCCAAATGTTGCAGCAGGATCAATGACTGATCAATAGGAGAAAGGATAAGATCTTCTGCGTATTCCTTCCCAGCAGGTTACCTATGGCTCATACATAGCTCGGGAAGCCAGCTCCACAGCAGGCATACCTTCTTCTGTTCCACAGCCTGTTCCTTAGCCATATTCTGCCTCACCTGGGTGATCACAGCAATAAGAAAGAAGAATTTTTCCATGCAAGTTTTCCCCATCTGGCCTTCAGCCGAGTGTATGCTGCCAGCTGCTCTGAAAACAGGCCAGCCTCTCTCATGGCCCTGGAAAGTGCATCCATCTTCTATGACAATGTGCTTGATCACCAGCACAATGCACTTTATCTGCCTGCCAGCACCTCTCCTTCCACCCAAGTGGACAGTCAGACATGACCGACCTACTATCCAGCCAGCCTAACTCAAGCTTGGTTTTCATTGTAACTCCTGAAAACTCTAAAGAAGAAATCCTTTGCTTTTTATCACTAGAAGAGATCCCTCTGACCCCAATGACAATGTTTTCAACTTTGTATTCTGAAACCTGATTTATTCTTTTTAATTCAGCGATCATGTCTGAATTAAGAACTCCTATATGGTACCATGACTTTTGACATTAAACATACTTTTTACTGTCTTAATAATTCAGCACTTGGGAGGGTGAAAACAGGAGAGTCATCATGAGTCAGATCTGTGTAGTGAGACCTCATGGACCTTGTATTAAATACATTAAGAATAATAATAATTCAGAACCTTTTAGCTATTTATATAGGGGGACAAATGACAGAAGACCAGGAAGAATAAAATTAATAGTGTTTAACCGTAGGCTAGCTCTGTGTAGAAGTGCTGTCTGCGATCTCACTTTATGCTGTCACTATCTTGTTTTTCCACAAAAAAGTTGAATTCTCAATGATCCGGCTGAATGCATCACACCAGTTCATTCCTGACATTCCCTGATTTCATGACATGCGTGATGAATATGAAGAAAATAAGCCAGAGCCATACTTCACTCCTCTTTTCTGAAATGATACTTGGAAACAAAATGTATACACCCTGCAGTGAGTTCGAAAATGCTCTTCACCATCCTCCTCCCCAGATTTGGAAGATACCTAGTGAACAGTGCTAAGGTCCTTCTTTCTGGAATTCATATTTGCTCATCAGGCACTAATTTTAACGTCATTCCTATTAATGAAATCAGTGCTGAGATGCCTCCACCAATGCATTCATTGTGCAGTGATGTCCCAGTTCTTGGGAAGCTGGGGTGGGTGGTTACTCAGGCCTGGAGCTCAAGTCCAGTCTGCATGACATACTGAAGCTCTATCTCCAAAACATGGTCTGGCCACGTGGCCTTGTGGTCAGCAGAATCATCTTCCACCACCTTTTTCATTTATTCCTTGTTTTAACTTACGTGGGAATTGCAAAATAGTGAGGCAGGCAGAATTTTGCACTACTTTGGAATAATAGGCCAAGATCCAATCTCTATCACTGCAGAAAATAAATAAAATGAGCTTAAATTATTGCATTTGAAGAGGACTTGCTGGTTATAGTGCCAATTTCTTTTTAATCTTCCAATTTTCTATGAGGCAACATGACATTTAGATATACTCTGTACCTCCTTCTCAATGAAGAATATTCTAGGTTTTCAAATTATCTTTCCTCAGAATGTTAGTTTTCTTCTTTAACAATTCATTAATAATTAATATTAGCAATGAGACAATATTTTATAGTGGAACAAAAGTGTAAACCTACCACTGAATTTTGTTTCTGGTGAAAATAGATTTTAGTTACAAAGACAAAATGAAGAATTTCATGTTTATAAAACCTTAGCCCTAGCAGACCTGCACTACGTGAGCCCCTTTATTTACAGAGCAGTTCATAGACATGTTTTCCTTCTGGGAATCATGGATGGTGCCTCATTGAACACAGAAGGACAGATACCTCTGCAGGCTGATTTCAAAGGAGACCGGAACAGATTAAGAAGTGGAGCACCAAGACATGTTTGGCAGTGAATCTGTTATTTTTACAATGCGGCAATGGTGGGTACATTTGCAACAGCAAGAATCATAACCCATAAAAGATCACAACATCAAGTGGTTCCTACCATAAACATGGTGCGTAATGATGTACAGACACTGGCTCACCAGCTGTCCTTAGTGGATTACGCTAATGCAAGAAGAAATTAAGGAAGGTAAACAGGCACATGAGGGCTGAATTTCTCACTCAATATTTTCCTATAAAATTGCTGAAAACAATAGCATATTTTATTACTTTTTAAATTCTTAGCTATAGATAGTCATAAGAACTCAGAAATTAAATCAACAGTTATATAAAGGTAAAAGTATGAGCAATATGATACAGTAAAAATAGTGTGTGAGTTAAGGAAGGTTGTGAAGCTTGCTTCGCTTGCTCTCCGCTGAAGACGTTAGTGATGTACTTCTGTGGGCTGGCAGGTGGGTTCTAGAGAAGCTTTGGGGGTTTTACAAGGCTCCATCCCCCCTCCTCTCCTGCGACACTATTCTGCTCTGGCTCATGGCCACCATGAGCTTCACTTCTTGCTAATATAGCCTCTCCTGCAATGATGTTCCTGCTTGGAAATACACAACCATGGATACAACTTTTTTTTTTGTTTAATTTTATGCATTTAGTACAGGGTCTCACTATGCAGCTCAGACTCATAGTTATCCTCCTGTTTCAGCCTCCCCAGGACTTGAGATTACAGACGTGCTCCCCTATGCCCACCCTCAGTGGTCAGCTCAGCACACTTGGGATGGACCAGTGCAGCATGTGGTGCCAGAGATTGAAATCAGGTCTTTGATCTTGCCTGGGCAGGTGCTTAGACCAATGAGTTATCTCCATGACTCAGACTCAACTTTCTAAAACCATAGGCCAAATAATACTCTTCTTGAAGATGCAGTTGTGTGATAGTTTGTTCCAGTGATGGCAAAGCTGAGTAATAAAACTCATTAAAAATGGAATGCCTGTACTGATATCATCATAGGTTTCAGAGGAAAAAAATATTACGAAGAAGGAATGAAAGTCATTTCACTAAGATTAAGAGGAGTACATATCCAGAAGAGATTAAATTACAATTGCTGATGCAGTCCGTCAACTTGAGAAGTTTTAGAAACTTAACCAAGTAGGCAGTTCTGCATTCTAGAGTGCAGAGGACATGCCTGTAAGGACTAGGATGTTATTTATTGTGTCAACTAGAGAAGCTTAGAAGTTTGAGTCACTCAGTAAGGGGTCAGAGTCCTCACTTTGTTTACTAGTTTTTTTGGTGGGGTGGTACCAGAATAAGTAAGCACTTATTCTATTGAGCCATCTCCCTGGCCCCTCTGGTACCAGAAATTGAATTCAGGACCTCACACCTCCCAAGCAGGTGTCGTGACATTGAGCTGAAGCCCTGACCTCAGGGTCCTCATCTTGTAAACAGCCTGAGCCTGTGCAAGAGTAGGTTATAAGGAAAGTGTAAGTGCCGCACCTCCCCTAGGGCTGGTGGCCCATTTGCACATTGTAAGGGAGAAACTGCAGCTTGCCTTCCCTTCTTTTTGCTCTTGCTTTTGCTTCCATGAACTGTTGCAGTTGAGTCATGCTACCTTGCTTTGAATCCAGCTGATTATAGACTGACACCTCCACAAACTGTGAGGTTACTAAACCTTTCCTTTCTTAATTTTGAGCATCATGTACTTTGTCTCAGCAGCAAGAATGTTTAAGTAGCTAAAAATGAAGTTCCAAAATAGAAGAAGCAAAAAAATTTCTGTTGACAAATCAACAAGAATATATGCACATCCACAATTGAATTTGGACCTCCAGTAACTCTCTGAAATATTGATAGCTCAAGTACAAAGAAACACTTTAAAAATATAGAAACCTTGCAAAATACAATTAACCAATTGGGCCTAATGGACATTTACAGAATATTGTATGTAACAATATGAAAATAGAAATTATGTTCAAGTGCATTCAGGACATGAGCCAAGACAGACTATAATTTGTGCCACAGAGCAAATCACAGTACACTGAAATGAAGTCAAGTCATACAAAATATATTCTCTGTCACAATGGAATGAACTAGGTAGCAAAAATAACTGTATACAAATCTTTAAATCTTTGATAATTAGCACAGTTGTGAGCAATCCACATGTGAAGACAAGAATTGAATAGGATATCAGAAATTATTTTGAATTTGGCTAAAGAAGAAATCCAATGTTTCTAATTTTTTGGATGACATTGTAATAGTCTTTAAGAAGCAAAACAAACAAACAAACAAACAAACAAAAAAACACCCAAAGTAATTACTAACTTCAATCTTAAAAAATATAGGCCAGCCAAATAGCTCAGCAGATTAAACTGCCTGCACAGGGGCCAGGGGCTCATCACTGGGCTTTCGGTGTGGACCCCACCAGGGTGTGCTGAGGTGGCAATTGAGACTGTATGTGGTGACACATGCCTTGTAATCCCAGCTTGTGGGAGGCTGTAAACAAGTGCATCACTATGAGCCCGATCTACTAGTGAGAGACTGAATACCCTGCAGACTCTTCCCTAAGATGCAAAATCAAAAAAAGAAAACTTAAGAAACTGGAAAAATAACCTTGAAGTAAAAAAACAG
Organism: Ctenomys sociabilis; assembly: GCA_004027165.1. NCBI lineage: Eukaryota > Metazoa > Chordata > Mammalia > Rodentia > Ctenomyidae > Ctenomys > Ctenomys sociabilis. Next base: position 8,745 of record PVKA01011090.1, on the reverse strand, counting down.
TAGGAAAAAGTAGCTAAACAAGAGTGTGTTGTTTTGAAAAATAAGGAATGTTAATGAATATATCTACACAGACTGTGAGAGCCAACATATTAATTTCAATTCATGAATTATAAAATAGTCAATACTTGATTTAAGAATGCCAAAGGGATGAACAAGAGGTGTTATGATTGGAGTCCAGTTGTTACTATAAAGCCACATGCAGTCATTGGATGACTTCTAGACTTTGATTAATTCATGATCCAGGGCTGGGATTACGGGTGTGAGGGCTGCTGGAATTACGAGTGTGAGTGCTATGGTTGGCTTGGGGGAGGGGAAGCCACAGCACAGCATAAAGGAGACAGACTCACTCTTTTTTGCCATTGTTGTCACTGCATCTCACGTTTGCTCTTGCTGTTTTACTGCCTTCTGCCACCAGAAGCTGCTGCCCTCTGCCATGTGCTGCTCTGCCTTGGAGCCAGCTGAGTGTGGACTGAAACCTCCACTAACTGAGAGCCAAAGAAATCCTTGATTCCTTTGTTTTGGGTGTCGGCTATTTTGTCCCAGCAATGAGAAAGAAGTAACTAAGACAAGAGGCATCTCACCAAAGAGAAGCAAGTGGCAAATAAGCACACGAAGTACTGCTCATAGTCATCTGCAGTTAGACACAGGCTTATTGCATACTGCCAAAATTTCTGTCCAGATTTAATGAAATCCCTATCAAACTGCCACCAACATACCTCTCAGACCTAGAGAAATTTTTCCTAAAATGTATTTGGAACCACAAATGACCTAGAATAGCAAAGGCAATCTTGGGCAATAAAGACAAGACAGGAAGAATCACAATTTCTGATTTGAAATTATACTACAAAGCCACTGTGATAAAATCAACATGGTACTGGCAACAAAATAGATCTGAGGATCAATAGAATAGATTAGAAGGTGCAGAAGCATCTAAAAAGACACTCAGCCATCTGATCTTTGACAAAGGAGCCAAACATACTCACTGGAAGGAAGATAGCCTCTTCAACAAATGGTGCTGGAAAACATGGCTTTCTACATGCTGAAAACTAAAACTTGACCCAGCTCTATCACCATGCACTAAGCTAAAGTCAAAATGAATTAAAGATCTAAACATTAAAACAGAAGCACTCAATCTCCTGGAAGAGAAAGTAGGAGGAACTCTTAAAGACATAAGGGTAGTTAAAGAGTTCATGAACAAACACATATTCGCACGGGAAGCACTTGAAAGAATCAACAACTGGGATCAATTCTTCTTGAGGAGCTTCTGCACTTCAAAAGAAATTGTCAACAAAGTGAAAAGAAAACCCACAAATTTTGAAAAAATCCTAACTAATAAGCACTCAGACAAAGGTCTGCTGTCTAGAATATATAAGGAACTAAGATATAACTGGGCCCTCAAATTTAAAGACCCAATTCAGAAATGGGCATCTGAGATGAATACACACTCCTCAGAGGATGAAATGAAAGAAGCAAATAAATATATGAAGAAATGCTCTATATCACTAGGCATTCATGAAATGCAAATAAAACCAACACCGAGATACCATCTCACTCCAGAAAAAATGGCTATCTTAAGGAAATCAACCAACAACACATGTTGGAGAGGTTATGGGAAAAAGGGCACACTTCTCCACTGCTGGTGGGAATGTAGACTGGTACAACCATTGTGGAGGTCAGTGTGGAGACTCCTCAAAAAGAGTAGGACTAGAAATCCCATTCAAGGTGGCTATCCCCCTAATGAGAATTTTCCCAGAGGAACTGAAAACATTATATCATAGTGACACATGTGTACCTATGTCTATAGCAGCACAATGTGTGATAACAAAGTCTTGGAAAACAACCAAGATGTCCTTCACATGAGGAGTGGTTGAAAAGATGTGATATTTCTATATAATGGAGTATTATTCAGCTATTAAGAATGATAAGCTTGAAACATTTATATTGAAGTGGATGCCACTTGAACATATACTCATAAGTGAAATAGACCACATTGCAACCATGGAATGCACTCACTAAAGAGCTATTAAAGAGCTTAATTCAATTAAATAGATGAAACCAGTTGATAACCAGGGTGCACCAGAACTGGACATCATGTGCATTGTAGGAGAAATATTAAACATTAGGTCTACCTTGGCATTTATTTATGTAAACAGTAACAAATAATGAAAATCTCCATGCAAGCATGTACCTTACTGAGAAATAAAACTGTGTTTACAAACAGTTGTCCATATATTTTCACATTTATGAAACTCAAACATTTATGATTGAAGTAAAAAGACCAGGGACAAAGAAGTAGTTCATACTGACTGTGGTGATAGTTATATATCAGGTAATCAAACTACATAGTAAATGTGTAAATTAAAAGTATATTGCAGTAAAAGACACTGTTATCAATGCCCCTTAAAATATGAGCCTTAGAAGGCACAGACCATAGTTCTAGTTATTTTCTGAAGTAGCTGTGGAAGTCATCTCTTGTGAGTGATTTACAATGTGCAATATAAAAACACAGGAGAGGGAGACTTTGAATAAACTTTGAATAGACACAGCAAAAATAGACTCATGAAAGCAGCCTCATTTAAAGAGCACTTCCTAGAAAGTGGTGGGAATGACGGGCTGAAGGTATTCACAGGGAAGGGAGCATCCTGAGGGGAATTCATGACCATGTGTCTTTTAGTATCACAGTTCTTTTAAATTATACACTCAACATATGATTCAACAACACCTTGTATCTGAATGAAATAAAGCAGATCAGATACACACGCAAGTTCACATAATTGACCATACTGAAAATCATGTCATTATGACCAGGTACACATAAAGTAGTTAACAAAAATGACATATCTGTTCCTTTTTGAAATTTCCCAGCAAGCAGCACAGAGGAGAACTTCCTTAACCTGAAGAAATGTGCAGCCAGTTTCTATCTACTGTTTAAAGACTGACTTTTTCACCATATGGCTGCAAGCAGAAGAGCAGACCACCTGTCAGTATGTCTGTTCAGCACCTTGCTGGAAATTCTAAGCAGTGCATAAAAGCAAAGAAGAAATAAATGTTCTTATTCTACAAAAGAAACAAAAGTTTTACATTCATGACTGTATATATGGAAAGCCTGATGTACCTTCTAATAAAATTACCCCAACTGACAGATGAGTAACAAGGTGTCAGGAAACAAAATAATATTTGTGAAAATCAAGTGTGTTTCTAAGTTACAGCAAGAAGCACTTGGAATACCAGGAAGACAGCTCAGTAGAACAAGCACCTGCCTGGCATGTGCAGGGCTCTGAGTTAAATCCTGGTACGGAAAAAATCAGAAAGAAAGAAACACTTGGAAATGGAAGTTGCCAGTTACAGTAGGGGGAAACAATATAAAACACATATGGTGAGCTAATAGCAGATATCTCGGCCCTGTAGGCCAGCCAGTCAAGCACGTGGATAAGAGCAATTTAAATGCACTGATATTATTGAAGCCTGCGAGCCTCGTATTGTCAACACTGAGTCAGAGTCAGTCTCAGCCCTTCCTCAAGCAAAACCTCAGCAGGCTTTTCCTTTTTGCTTTAAAACTTGAAAATCTATTTCCTAAATTTATAAAAAAAAAAAAGGTGAAGGACTGGAAACAGCAAAATCAACTTTGAAATAGAACAACCAATGAGAAAAATTAGCGTCACTCTGAGTCAAGACTTCCAGTAAATCTGCAGTCATAAAAACAGCATCAGCGTGTGCATGCTGCTGCTGCAGTGAGTCCATAGACAAATGCGTCAGGAGGGTAAAATGCATCCCAGGTGCTCAGAGCTTGCCATCACATGCGCCAAGATATAAATCCTTTCTTCAGTTGTCTTACTGAGTTACAAATGACCTAGGATAGCTACATATCTTTGAAGTAGACAACTTGATAAATGTGATATAGATATTACCCTGGGAAACAATTCTATCTGTCTGTCTGTCTGTCTATATATCTGTGCATCTATCATCTATCTATCTATCTGTCTATCTATGATCAAAGAGAGTTAAACTCAAAATACGGTATCACTAATAAAGTTAAAGTGAAAAGTATTGCTGAGAAGGTAGAGAAATAGAAACACTAATATACTTCTGGGAAGGAATAGGAAATGGAATGAACTTTTGTAAGACTTTCTTACAGAACTTCAGCATATACCTGTCATATGATTTAGCTATCTCACATCTAGATATTTACCTAGAAAATAAATTAACACCATCTCATGTCAAAGAAATTGTACATAAATGTTAAGTACTGCTTTTATTTTAACATAAGTGAAAGAAGCCAAATGCCCAAATGTTTAACAAAATGCAAATATAATTTTAAGAACTGCGCGATATCTAAATGAAGGAGTGCTCTTTAGAAAGAATAATGAACTCTGATACTCCGATAATGATGCTACACTATTGGCTAGTCTCAAAATTATACTGAGTGAAAGAAGTTAGATTCCTTCCAAACCACTTGCTATGTTTCATTTGTTTAAAAAACAAAAACTGATCAAGTGAAGGAAATTTGATTGAGTGTTGTCCAGGATCAGAGGACCCAGTCAGTGGGAATAGGACACACCAGAGGCACAGGGACTTGGGAGGCAGAAGGTCCCTCTCGTCTTGATCAGGATGGGTCAGCCAGGAGCACACAGCTGGTACTGCTCAGTATTGGCTTGCATCCTCAGAAATGCAAAGGCAGTGACTTGTCACCATATCACCATCACCTAGGCACTTATGCAACAAGGGGATCAGGCCTGTGACACCGGAGTCAAGAGGTACAGCCTCGGTCCCAGGAGAAGGGCCTGGCTAGCTCTGGCTGCACTGAAGTCTGTGGGCACTGTCCGCGTAGCGGGCACATGTGTATCTGCAGATGCCCGGATGTGGAATCTAGGATGGGAAAGATTCAAGAAGGGGAGCGTTGTGAGGGCACTGTCCAGGCACGGAGTTTAAGGGAGAGCAGTGCAAGAGTCAGTGAAAGGCAAGGGACCGGAGCTCCGGAAAAGGTCCGCGGTGCCGCTGTGGGCCTCCGCACCTGTCCTCTTGGTGTTGTACTGAATTTAAGAAAACAATATTCTTCTTTCTTCAATACAAAAATTTTAGGTCATTGTTACTTTTACTTTGAAAAATACTTCTCTTTTGTTTCTCTTCCTTCTCCATCTATGGGGGGTTGAATTTAGGAATTTCTCATGTGGTCATATCCTCAACCCAAATTTTTAAATTTTTATTTGAATTATTAATTTATTTACTTATTTACTTAGATTAAGCTCTCACTAAGTTGCCTAGGCTGGGCTTGAATTTTGCTTTCTGTTGCTGTTATTGTAGTTTTCTGTTTTTTAAAATACTTTTATGTATTTGGTACAGGGTCTCATTATGCAGCTTGGACTCTCAGTGATCCTCCTGTTTCAGCCTCCCCAGTGCTGGGATTACAAGTGTGCAACACTATTTCTGGTCTCAGTGGCTGCCTCAGCATGGTTGGCAGCATGCAAAGAGCAGCATGTGGTGCCAGGACTTGAAGCCCGGTCCCTGTGCTTGCCTAAGCAGGTGCGTAGTCCACTAAGCTGTCTGGCTGGGCTGGGCTTGCACTTGGGATCATCCTGCCTCAAGCTGCTAGAGCAGCAGGATAGGAAGCATGCACTACCATAGCCAGGTTCTTTGTTTGTCTTTAACTTTTTGATTTCTTGTTTTTAAAAAGTTGGCTTAATGCACAAACATATTATAGAGGCATGAACAAATATTTTCTCTGTATCCCCATTCTGTATGCTTTATCTATTTAATGCTTTTACTTTTCCTTGCATTACAATTTTTTTGTTTTGTTTTGTTTTGTTTTGATCAGGGATTGACTTCCTACTTGCCAAGAAGGTGCTGTCCTTCTGAGCTGTATCTTTTCTTTTTCTTAACTTCTAATTTTAAAAAAGACACACACACACACACACACACACACAGCATACACAGGGCCAGGATCACCAACCCCCTCCCCATCTTGTCCCACTGTTAGGTCTTCAGGGCCCAGAACGTACAAGGTGCTGTGGTCACCTATGGGAACTGGCTTTCCCATGGAAACTCTTCCCAACGACCAGCCTGAGCCTACTTTACAGGTAGTTTCCTTTTATAAATAGAAGGAATGTACCATGAGAGTGAGTGTGTACGTCAGGGAAGCAGCTATCTGTGACCAGGCAGCAGCTACTCTACATGGTGCATGCTCATATTTTATATGGATACAGAACAACATGCTTGTCTGCACCCACAGAAGCACAAAATGTGAGCCAGACACTAGGTTGCAGCATGTCATAATGAGGATAGTCCTGTGATAACTGTCACAGAATAAGGTCTGTGATAGACCAAAATATCCACATGTGATACAGAACTGTACTGGTTTAGACCTATCAAGATTTGCACCTTTCATACAGTTGATGCTGTCTCAGTGACTCCTCAATAAGGATGTATAAGTAAATCAACTGTATTTTGAAGAATACAGCTGCAGCGCTATGTGTGGGCCATTCTATGCATGTCTTATCAGAGCAGGCTGAGGTGAAGGGTGAATTGGACTCTGCACACTACACCAACCTTAAGGACTATGGCAGAATCTGCGAGATCTCGGGAAGCATCAGACATCTCCTCTTTCCCACTCTGACCCTTGCCCTTTCTGAGTGTATAAATCCTTCCCAACTCTGTTCTGCCACTGCTTCCTTCTCTGTGACCTGACTTTTGGGCGGGAGTCAGTTAGCTCTCCTTCAGCCTGCCTTTGGCTTTAGGGCTTCTACAACAGCACCTGGAGTCACAATGACCTATGAGTTTGCATTTTCTTTTTTTTTCCCATAATTTTGTTGAAGAACAAATAACAATGAAACAGTTTCAAATCACATTAGTGGGACAGATTCAATAATTAATATATTGCATATTGTTTTCTTAGTGATTATTTGTTGTCAAGAGCCAACAGCTTCTGGTTCATTGTCATCCATCTGTTTAATCTGACTTCTCAAGGGATAGAGACTTATGAGCTGCCGGTTAGGGACCCACAGGCTCGGGGTCCAGTGCTCCGCCATGTGGGGGTGGGGTAGCTGGATCACAGCTTCTTTCACAGAGATGGAAAGGGCCGAGTTCCAAGCAGGCAATGGACACAGGCTGAGGAGCCACTGGAGCAACTCCTGTGTTAAAACATGGTCACTGTGGTTGATTAGGTTTATCACCTGCAGTTCTAAGAGCAAACCCTTGTGCTGTAGCACATTAATCAGCACATCATATTTCCAATATCTTCCAAATTATAATAGGAAAAGCAAAGTAAAGGAGGTTAAACAGTTTTTTCCCAAGAGATAAGGTTGTATTGATTTTTATTTTATACTTATTTTTAAAAAGAGAATGATAAATAATAATAATAAACATTAGAAATAATATAGAATTCCAGTAAACCAAATTATAGGAATTCAACAAGGGCTTAATATTGCGCATTGTTTTCAAATTTGTTGCTGAGATTACCAGAGATGAGCATGCAAAACTGGTCAAAAGATTGAAAAGAAGGACTGGGGAGATGGCTCAGTGTGATAAGTGCTTCTCTGGCAAGTGCAAGGGCTGAGTTCAATCCCTGGGTCTGCCAAAAAAAATAAAGAGCTCTGGTAAAACAAATATTGATTAAATGTATTTGGGAAACCAGACACACATGTGTAAATATTGTATAGTCTCCCTACTATAAGAAGCAAAAAGCAGAAATACAAATTGAGTCCTATAAGGCAAAGTGAATGGCATATGCTCCAGGATACTAATCAGCTTTTCTTCTGGATGGTTAACAACCTAAGTTCACAGATCAAAGTTGGGGAAATAGAAGATCCACAAGGCAAGCCAACATATTGGCCCTAGCCTTTCAAGGTCAGCGAAGACTCAGGACATAGGAGAACCTGTACTGAAACATTATGAAACTCAGTTGAGCTCCAAATTTTCTGAACAAGGAGATTATAGAGCCACAGAGGAAAGAGATTGAAATTCTATAGTGTTCCTGGGGAGAGTCACATGGAGAGAAAACTTTCTCTCAGGCTCTCACAGAGAGCAAACTGGTCAAGCATTGGCCGTGACTCATCCACATGGATGACACAGACAAAGGATCTACAGAATAAGGTACAGGACTACAAGATAAACCCTGATGGGACTTCATTGACCTCATAAGAAACATAAAGTAATGTGTTGGTATATAAGTCTTCCTCTATCTAGGTCTTAACCATCCAGCAGAAAAGTATAAAAATGAAGTAAACATCACGGGGCCATAATAATAAGTTGAGCTGTAAATGGCTGTGGTCGACAACTTCTTCAGATAACTTACTGTTGTTGTGGAATGCTGGATTGTGTTGGATTATGTTGTGGAATTCAAGCACCTAAGTTAGTTGAATGACAACCCATCTTTGACAGGCGCAGACAAAGAAAGGGGTATAGAAAGGAAGAATCATGATGTGTGTGGACAGTACAGTTGGGATAGATAATGCCGTGCTTCTACATAATTCTATGAGAGGCAAGATTTGCACTAATAGTGGTTGGACAGGATATTATGTTGGCTTCTAGTACTATGGACAACCACTTGGAAAATAACAAGGTAGAAAGTATTAATTGTTGAATCTTTGATATAATTCAGGTATAAGAAATAAGATATGCAAACAGCTACACTCTTAATTTACTGATAAGAGGCATATGATATAATAATGTCTGTAAATATAATATCGTGTATCCACCTTCTATGATACCAAAACATTATGAAAACAGTTTGCAATGTATTAATTTATCAAA
>PVKA01011089.1:0-62091 GCA_004027165.1 Ctenomys sociabilis | reverse complement strand
AGAATGAGGCCTTGGGAGGTTGAGTCCGCGGCCGGGGAGCGCTACCCGACCGCGGACGAAATCTTAGTAGGCTGCGATGAAAAGGGCATCAACCACTGTGATCACTCAGGTAAGCAATGTTGCCTTTTAGTAAAACAAAAGGAGGGAGATGTCGGGAGCCATTCCAAGATGGCGACCGCTCCTCGCTCCCCCGCCCATCATGTCTGCCAAGATGGCGCTTACATCCGGCTTCTGGTTCTTGTTGCCGGGCTCCTCCTATCCAGGGAAAAGCCCGCCGTTTTTATGATCCTACCAATGACATCTGAACACGTGTATGATTGTGATTGGTCTGTAAAATCTATATAGTCTGCTATACCAGGAAATCCGTTGTTGCTTGCACGTTGGACGCCGCTGCTAGCGGACACATGTAGAGGCTTGCATCCCGATCCATAAAGGCTTGTTGAACCCGCTTCAGAGTGTCTAAGTGTCTTCTTCCGCGGGACGGGAGCAGCGCCGGACACTTGTCATCCATTTTTATTTTATAAATATCACTGAATAAGTGGATGAATTAAATATTTGAGAAATATAAGGAAACTCTTTTAACATATAAAAAGATTGATTGATTTTTGTGGCGGGCAATAGGTTACCAAGTTTTCTCTTCTTCAGAGTATTACAACCTTGTAATGATCCCTTTGTTCCCCTCCTTGCTTAGGTGGCAGTCAGCTGCCACACTGTGAGAGCCTCCATGAAGACGCCTCTGTGGCCAGGGGCTGTGTGGCAGCCAACAAGGAGCTAAGGCCTCAGCAGAATGGCCCAGAATTCCAGCAACAAATACCCAGCAACTTGGAAGTGACCCTCTCAGTTCCTGCTTCAGATGAGGCAGTCCTGACTTTTACCCTGAATGCTACCCTATGAAAGACATTGAGCCAGAGCCACCCACAGGAAATAAGAGCCAAGGGTTTTGGCAGATAATTTGTGATACAATCATAGATAACCAACCCAATATTATTTTATGAAGATGTTGCCATTAAGCCACTTTATGAATCATGTCAGGTCCTTGAGAGCCCCCTGTGTGGAACTATTCAACATGGTGACAAGGTTTTCCTGCTCTGTGCGTACTTTTTTCAGTCCAAAGTTGAGGCAGCCATGTGATACCCTTATAACAATCAAATAATGGGATCTGAATTGCTCCTTTGTCTGATACACAGAAGCTTGGAATAAATCTTTATGTTTTAAATAATAGGCTTATCATATGACTCCTGGAACTGAAAACCAAAAAACTGAATTGAAATAGTTTTTGAGTTTTTGACCTCTTTTTTTTTTTTTCAGTTCGAGAGGTGAGCAGCACTTCAGTCCACACAGGAGCATGTGCTCCTGACCTCGCATCTCATTTACAGTCTGGATGAAGCTTGATACACTTCCCAAAATGCCCTACGGCATCCTCTTCATCTATGTGTCGTGACCAAACATACCTACCACATAAAGCAACAAAAAGCATGCGAGTGTAAAATCTGACCCCCCAAAAGGCAGAAAATTTCACTGAATGTGAATTAAAAGTACTTGACTTCCAATTATGAAGATGACTGTGGAAAGACTAGATAGGGCACAAATAAAAATAATGGCCTGTTTCAGGTATGAAATAAAAAAGATTAAGAAAAAAAATAACCTGACCATTGAAGAAGAATTAATTTAGTGTAAGAAAAACTAGCCTAAATGTTTTTAATCTTTGACAAGAAAATAATTTGAATAAATATGAGCAATTTTTTATGGATTATGTACAGGGTCTCACTACACAGCTTGGACTCATAGTGTTCTTCCTGCTTTCAGCCTCCCCAGCACTGGGATTATAGGCGTGGACCACCATGCCACAGCTCAGCAGCCACCACCTGTGCCCGGATCAAACCCCGTTCCCTGTGCTTGCCTAAGCAGGTGCTTAGTCTGCTGAGCTATCTTGCCGGTCTGAGGAAAAGTATTTATTGGATGAAAGATGATCAGCATCCTGCACTGGATGGTTTTAGCTATTTTAAGAGAGTTTTCGTTAACAAAATAGAATTTATTGACTGGAAAAGTGAATAACAGGTGTTTAGAAAGAAACCTAACAAACTACTATAGTGTCTTTACCCATAAAAATCCTCCACAAGAAAATGGACTAACTACTCTCATGAACGTTGCAGCAGCCTTCACTGAGTATGGGACCTCCCAGGGTGGCGTGGTCTAGGACTGCAACACAATGATACATGAAGCCCTATCTTCCTTTCCCCAGAAGTTCCTGTTTCAAATTTCACTAAGGAAAACCCCTTTCACCTAATTTCTCGATACAATTCTCTTTCTTCCTCCATATTTACCCACACGGGGTCCTTTCTTAGCCTCCTTAGATGCTTCTTGGTTTGATTTGGGAGAATAAATGTTTCTTTTATCATGAATTATCTCAGTATGCACAGCATTAATTTGGATAACTCTGCTTACAATGATCTGCATAATCTGATGCAAAGACCAAGAGTCTACTCCAAACCCCGTGGGTGGCTCACTAGAGGGCGTTACTCAGTCTCTGCAGCATTGCCCCGTGGGGTGGAGAATCTCTATAGATGGGGTACCCTGTGCACTGTAGGATGTTCAGGAGCATCCTTGATATCCACCAGATGCTATTAACCTGTCTCCCAGGCATGGACCCCAGGAAGCAGGTTAAGACAAGAATAGGGCTTTCATCTTATTTTTCAAGCTAGAGACAACACAAAGGTAAGTTGTTCTTTTTATTGCCCTTTATATCTTGTGCAATAGCAACTGAAGTCTTCATCTTTTACATGTATTCCCAAAACTAAATAGGATGGAGGCTGGCAGCATGCTTACATAACCTGCCCCTAGTGGGAGATGGGAACTGAAATTAGTTTGGTTGTTGTTTTCCTAATAGTTATTCTAAAATAGCATTTCATTTGGGAACTTGTTAGAAATGCAAACTCTGAGCCAAGCATGATGGTGCCTGCTTGTAAGCCCAGCACTCCAGGAAATAGGAGGATCATAGCTTATCAAGATGTTGTCTCTAATTGGAAAGAAGGAAGGGAGGGAGGGAGGGAGGGAAGGAGGAAGGGAGGAAGGAAGGAAGGAAGGAAGGAAGGAAGGAAGGAAGGAAGGAAGGAAGGAAGGAAGGAAGGAAGGAAGGAAGAGAAATGTGAACCCTGGAGGGAACTTCAGACCAGAGGCAAAACACAATAGAGCAGAGCCCAAAAGCCTGCATTTTAACAAACCGTCCACATGATTCTTACTAAGCATAGTAAAGTTGTAGAGCAATGTCATAGGATACACACAACTCCACAACTGTGATGCAAATGCACACACATACACACACACACACACACACACACACACAGACCATGAGAGTTGCTTCACCTGGCTAACAGGGCCTCTGCTCTAGACTCTTCCAGTTCTCACAGGCAGATGGAAGCCCTGCCCTGTGGCTCAGCCCACTTGGCCAAAACCCGGTCCCATTTCCTTTTGCTATATTTACCTCTCTCTTGGGACTTGACAGTGTGGTTCTAAGTTACCCAGTAATGTGCTGCTTCCCAGAAATGGTGCTTAGAACCACAAGAATTACCACCTGCCATGGTATCATCCCACCCTAGAAATTTTGGCAGTCATATCTGAATATCTGATTTGCTCAGAAATCAGCATTGACCCAGGTTTAAGCGAAATACTTTGATCACTGTGATTTTGATTTTTGTTTACCGCCTTAGGGGCATGCCACCACCAAATCAGGTTCCTGGCCCTGGCAACGTGCGCTGTTGCTTCACTCTATCCTGGGGAGAATTATATTCGAGTACCAGCAGGCTCCATGGCAAAGCCTGGTAGGATTTCACACCACTAGTACAGGCTTGAGCTTGGAGGCTGCACAGCTTGCAGTTCCCTGGTATGTCAGAAAACTGGAGGGCAAAAAGAATTTAGTGGAGAATTGAAAGCCAGCAATGTCACACATTTTATTGGGAAACAAAGTTGTTCCAGAATTTCCAATTTTAATTGTGATATTTCTTAATGACATTATTTTCCCCCACGCTTTATAAAGGTGGAATTTTGGGGGGGAGGGTTGCCACAGCAATCAGGACAGCTGGAGTGAAGGGGATTGATATGTAGATAACAAATTTGATTACGTGGATTGGAAATGTGGATTGAAGATCATTCACTATTCCTGGGTTTAAAGTTTTAACATTATCTGTAGAAAGTAAAGCCATTACTAAAGCCACACTTTAAAGTGTGTATGGGAATATTTCTATGTTTATTTTTGCAAAGTGAAAACATCATGTAACTTCCATCCATGTCAGATGATGAAAATTCTCATTTCTAGAAGCTCCCCCTTTATCCTTTATCCTTTATCTTAGTAACTACTTCTTTCTTTCTTAATCTAAACTATTCTGAATTCCCCCTTTGGTTATAAGTTTCGCCTATTTTAAAACTTGATGCTAAAAGTACCTTTTTTCCTTGTTGGGTACTATTGGCTCTATATGAAGATCACCCAGACAACTTGGGTTGTCTCTAGGTTTGGGCTATTATGAATAATGCTGGTGATATGCATATTCCCATAGCTGTCTTTTGGAGGAATACTCCAAAAGACAAAGGAGTTTCTTTTTTTTTTTTTTTTTTTTTTTTTTTTTTTTTGGTGGAACTGGGGATTGAACTCAGGCCCTTGCACTTGCCAGCAAAGTGCTTATGCTACTGAGCCATCTCCCAGGCCCCAACCAAGGGGTTTCCAAAATATTTTACTAGCTGAAATTTTCACTAGCCCTGACAGATTTGAAATAGGGATAAGATGCTTTAGGACACTGAGTCCAGCTGTAGTGTATATGATGGTATAGATGTAGCTATACCAGGACACAGGAAGGGGGGTCCTTCCTGCAAGAACCCAGGTGGAAAAGAATAAGATCCTGAGCTCAAAGGAGAGAGGAAAGGTGAGGATGGGTGTGAATGGCACTGCAGAGCTGGGCTGCCACGTGGTCAGGAAGACAGAGGTGAAAATAAAGTTTCAAACCTGGTGTTCAAGGGACTAAGACAACGGAGAGTCAGGGTTGGAAAAGACAATAAGGAGTATGGGACAGTCAGGACAGGGTTCAAGTGCTGACAGAAATGCAAGGGTTGCTAAGAGACACTTGGACCCAGAACTCAAGCAGCCTTTTCAGGCGCTGACAACATGTCAGTGTGGCCCCCTACTTGTTAGTATGATCAACGTTGGCTCAGAAAACTGCCGTCAAACAGCACCCACTTCCAACCTCCTTTACACATGAATGTCTATGTGTCACTGACACTGGCCCCTAGGTATCTAACTTCGTCGATTTAGTAATTTTGTTCCATAGACTCTTGCAGCCTTATGGCTTGTGCTTTGTGTGAGTCCTTAAATAACAACTATCTCGCAGGTCTTTTTACCAATTATATAGTTACCGGCTTAAGTTTTCATAACCATTTGCAGGAAATAGCGTCATTCCTTTTAACTCATCTCTTGTCGCTCAGACTTGCCACCTGAAGCCCAGTCTCCCTTACATCCAGAGTGAGCTTTGGAAAGCACAGACCTGGGTAGCTCATTTAAAAAATCACTTGCTCCCTTCACTTGCATAAAAAAACAAAATCGCCGTCATGAGGCTGCTCTCTGTGTTTCCTGCTGCTCTCTTACTTGAACGCTTCAGTTGCAGGCTCTCTCTCACCCTTGCAGTCCCACTGAGGGCTCACTGCCTTGGCTCACTTTGTTTCTCCAGCCTAGAATTTGTCTCTTTCCCATGAGTGAGTTTTGAATGCAGCCTTTCTTGAATGCATAGATTTAATTAATCAAACAATGGAAGAGAAACATAAGGGCAATTGGGGCAAAAGTAAGCTTTCACCAAATCAGTTATGGATCTCAGATAATTCCATTATATAACTTTAAAATAATAAATGGATATTTATTTTAGTCTTAATAAAATAGTATGACTATGTTGCCAGCCTTATACATAGCAAGTACATTTAGGATAGGACAAGTAAAATAGTTTAAAATATAATAAATTTATGAGAGGAAGGGATGCAGTTATTTAGCATTATGAAGCTTCAAGAGGAACGCTTCCTTCAATATTCATATCTGGACAGTGTTTTTGCTATTGCCAGGGCAGTAACAAGAAAGGTACCTTAATTCCTTAATGACACTTAAACTTATTTAAAAATACACTGGATAAATAAATAAATGATTGGAGTACGGAAAAGATTCACATAGGTTTTTATCTTCTTAAAAACTGGTGCTACAAAAACTGAAAATATATATGCTGTAAAATATAAATAGTTCATTAAGATAAATTCATCTTTTCCCAACCTTCCTACATTCATTCTTTTAGAAATAATCAGAGTGAAGAGTTTATTATGCTGCTTTTTGTATACATTTTCTGTATTCAAAACATGTATAGGCTTATCTGTGTATATATACATGCATATATTTAAATATATATATATATATATTTAAATTTTCATACAGGCTAGTTTATACTATACATATGATTTCTGAAATTATGTTTTACATTTGATTTACATCTTGGTCATTTTCTCGCACACAAATTTACCTTGCTTTCTTTAATCTATTCATTTTATGGATATGCCATAGTCTAATTTTCTAGAAAAGTTGAGCTCCTATCAGGAAAACCAACGTGACAAGCTTCTCCAGGAGACCTAGCCCTGCACCATCTTCCCCTCAGGGGCCAGGAAGTGATGCTCAAAGTGAGGACCAGGGCCAGGGAAATGGCTCAGTGGAATAAGCACTTCCCTGGCAAGCACAAGGGCCTGAGTTCAATTCCTGGCTTTGCCAAAAAAATTAAAGTGAGGACCAGCGCTCCCCCACAGAGAACTATAGCCACATTCAATGGCAGTAAAGTCTGGAGCTCCTTCGATGATAAGAACAGCCAAAGTCATCAGTAAAGCCAGCATGACAAGCTCTCCACAGCAGCTCTCCACAGCTGTCTACAACCTCTAACAGCTCCCAGCAGCTTCTAAACTTCTTCCTCTCCAGTTCTGCCTCTTATGCTCCTGGCAACAAGCCTCAGGTGGGCCTCGCACACCAAATGCCATATTGGTTCAATTCAGTTGGTTGCTACGTGTTGACCACCAGGTGTCAACCTTCCATTCCTAGGTGGGGAAGAGCAGACCTAGGAATGGAAGAATGGGGGGAAGATGAAGCACTTTTAGAAAGACCAGAGGTCAAACCCTTCCTTCTGACAGAGCCAAGGCTTCAGAAAGGGATGGAAACACACTGATCAGAGATTGCAAGGACACTTCCAGAGCTTCTAGGCATGATGATCCTGGGCAGCCTGTTCTTCCAGAGCTTAGCAGTAACCAGAGGGAGAGTGCTTGCTGATGAGCAGTGTCCGGCTGACGCTCCTCCTTTCTACTTGTATTTAAAACTGAGGCTGTAGAAACTATTTAAAAACATGTATGTCAAAAAATTTAAGTAGTTCCTTAGGTAGGATTCACCCTATCAGGGTCAGCCAGATAGCTCAGTGAACTAAAGTGCCTGCTTAGGCAGAGCACACCAGCTGAGATTTCATTCCTGGCCTGCCATGCTGGGACACACTGAGAAGGTGACTGATACTGGGCATGGTAGCACGTGCCTATATAATCCCAGCTCTTGGGAGGCTGAAAGCAGGAGATTCACTATGAGTCTGATCTATGCAGTGAGACCCTGTAGATCCCGTACATCCTGTAGACCCTGTACACCCTGTAGACCCTGTAACAAATTAAAAAAGATCCTGTACCCTATATTTATATACATTCACACTTTTCAAGCAATTCCATATAGTTTGATATAATCAATCTGTAAGTAGAAAGCTTTTATAAATAGATTACAGAAAAAAAAGCCTATTATAAATAGTGTTCTTTTACATTATTTCACGTAGAAGTGTGCGATAGGCATTCTTTCCATGTAAAAAATAATGCCAGCCAGCCATGGTGGCACATGCCTTTAACCCAGCACTTTGGGAAGCTGCAGGAGGAGGACTGAAAGTTTAGCCCAGCCTTGACAGTCTAACAACTTAATGAGAAACTCTGTCTCAAAATAAAAAACAAAAGAGCCTGGAGATTTAACTCAGTAAGAAGTTATTGGATTTAGCAATACTATTAATAATAATAATAATATAATAATAATTCCAACAGAGGTAAACTACAATTTCATTATGTCCTCATATTTTTAAGAACCTACTATATAACTGACTCATGTCATCACGGAGCATAGTATGAAACACATATGAAGAGATAAGACTTAAGTGTTTATTTTGAAGAGAAAAATTATTTTTGTAGAAATGCAGTGCCTATGTTGTGACCATTGCTTTTTTTTTTTATATGCCATTGCTCTTACCTTTAGTTGCTGCTCCTGCAAACTCCCTTGAAGGCTCTTAACTTTGTTTACAGTTGGCAAAAGATTAAGTCAATTAAAAATCTCATGGAAAGAGTTTAACCATTATTCTCTGATTAAGGAGCATTGATTAAAATTGCTTTCAACAAGAAAAGACAAAGAAGATCCTTAAAATGTCTTATGGCTTAGAATTTTGCATGTCAACTAACAGTTTATATTGTCTTCAGGCTTAATTCTCCAGCATGTTTGTAATGCGGTTGTGGCTGTTGACTGCCAGCGTTGGGGGAAGCCAGGCCTCCCTGACAGGCAGCCAAGCAGGATCTTGAAATGCGCTGGAGCAAGTCCCCCGGTGCCAGGACCCTGTGAGCTGTTCATGGCCATCTAAACATCTTGCTCGCTATGTTGCCATACTTGGTAGTCCCAGGAATCCGGCTGGCTCCAGAAGCTGAGCAAAACAACTAGCAACTGAGCACAGCCACACCCTAGGGTGACGCTGTCTCCAAATACCTTCCAGGTCCAAGGCAAAAGCATTTGAAAGGCTTGCATCCCTGCAGATCAAATCTTTATAAGATTGAGCCTTTAAAGACAACCCTTAAGCACATAAATGTTGTCATTTATAGCACAGTTTCTGCTCTATTTTTCCTTTCCAATTATAAAGGTGGCTAATGCACATGATAATTACAGTTCCTTAAAATTTATTCACTCTTGAGAAGATCAGTTCAGAAATGTTGGCAGCATTTCAGGGTTCCTTAACAACTGCTTGCCAAAGCTCTCTTTGATCCGGTGGAATCGTCGTATGATTCAAAATAAGGCCTACAGCCTTTCAAGAACTCACATCTTAAATCCTCATATGCATCGTCTCACCTCCCCAATCTAACAACTGAGTTTGTCTTATCAGTGACAAAAGAATTAAGCTTTTCTCCTGTGGGATCCATAATATGCTTTTTTTTGGTTTCCCTTCACTTATTTATCATTTAACTAACAGGCATAGAGAGCTTGTTGCATCCCAGAGACTGCAGTTTGCCCCGAAGTTATGGAACATTCAAGGTACTTCCCCTAAATTGGCAGCACAAAGGGGAGACAGTTAGTTAAACGGATAATTAAAATGCAGGGTTTTAAGTAAGGGCAGGAAAAGGAAAATAGAAGTAGAGTTCAAAACTCTAGCCAAAAGCATTCCCAGGGAAAGTGAATGTTGAACACAGTATTAAGTAGAACAGCATTAAGCAGATGATAGCAGCGTGTGAGCTAGGCATTTAACATTGAAGAAATGATCTGTGTGCCTGGGTCTGGCAGTGACAGAAAGTACACCAAATTTTAGAAACTAGAAAGGTCTCACTTGCCTTGAAATGCATCACATGGAATAGTTGGAAGGAAGAAGGAGAGATAACCACACCAAGATTTTGAATAGCTGGTGTTTGTCCTCTGAAGAACTTTAAATTTTATTTGAAAGTTGATGGGACAACTAGAAGAATTTTGAACAAAGAAATGACATGATGAATGCGAGATCTTAGGTGGATGAGACTGAGGGATTGTAGAGGAAATTTAAATTCCAAATGTTAGTGTAACATGATTGCATCCATGAAAGTATTGAGCTGAAGTGTACTGTGCATGAAAATAGAATTGGAAAGAAAGGGTCTGAGTTTAGAAAGGATAAATCAGGTAGAAGAGAGAGAGAGAGGGGTGAAAGAAAGAGGAAGAGAGAGAGAGAGAGAGAGAGAGAGAGAGAGAGAGAGAGAGAGAGAGAGAGAGAGAACTGAAGGACAGAAGATATAAAGACAGAGGAAGATGTGGAGATGATGGGCAGCAACACTTGTTCGAACCCAAGCTATTTCCAAAATGAGGAAGGACATTTCTCAAAACATCATATGTGTTTTCAGATCTATCAACAAATATCCCTGTGCTTCTCTCAAATTATACTTAGGGTCCACTTTCTATCCTTTCCACTCAAATCCTGGCCCAAGACACCCTTATCTTCTTACCCAGGCAACTGTGAAACTCATGTCCCATCTACTTCCTCCTATGGATGTCACTCCTAATTATAACCTACAGTTAGCTTCCATGGCCCGATAATGGTCTTGAGACTGAGCAGGCCAGCTTCTCGCTATTTCTTATCCTGTCTACTTCTTCTTCTCATGCTTCATGTTTCAAATGTATCCCTGTTCCAGATTCTTGGCACCAGTCATGTCCCTGTTCCTGAAATACTTCTTCCTCAGCTCTCTGTTGCCTAAATGTCCCAGCAGCAGAAATGCTTTCACCAGACATGTTCAACTGTACTCAGTTAAGTCCAAGCGAGTAAGTCCCCAAGACAAGAAATTTCTCCTTTTGTTCAATGTTACGGTATAACCTGTACTAAAATATATGTGAGAAAAAGTTGGTGTCTTGTGTTTATTGACTAATGAAATAAATGAATAATTATTCCCTGTATGGCTCTCCTTTTAAGCTTGAAGTACAACAAAGTAACCATTATTATTTACAAAACTGCCATGACAGAGAACTCAATCCCTTCACTTAGCAAACTGGTTATCATTTAGTAACATGACCAAAAACAAAAAAATCACCAAAATCCTAGGTGCTTGAACATGCATAATAAGAAAATGCAAATGACCATTATTCAAAAACAGTTTAAAGCCAAAAGCCAATAAAGTAAATAAGAACTTAAAACTTGTCCAGATTTGCAAATGATGTGTGAGCAGGCCAAAGCTCTCTTCTACACATGGCAACTTTTCAAAGCAAATAACAGCTTTGTGAGGGGACAGTCCTGGAATTAAAAGTTTATCCTTACAGGAGATAACTAGGCTCTTATGTGATAGATGCGACATTGGTATTTTGTTGACATGGCATTCGATTGATAGAGTAAATATAAAGTATTTAATTGAAACAACCGGCATTATTTAATTTCTGTCTAATTTTTTAAGTTATTCCATTTATTTTTATCTTTGAATCAAGTTTTATAGTTTTTAGTATATTTCTTAAGCTTCATCACAGGTCTATTTTGGGTTGTTGTTAACATGGGGTTTTCTTATGTCATGCTAGAGGGTTAATGAAAACCATTTGAAGCTAACAAGTCTTGCAATGGACTATCGTAATAACCCTTTTTCAATTATTTCAGTATTTCTTGTTAATGAAGTCATATACCTGTAATGATAAGTTTTTTACTTCCTTTTTAATATTTCTGTTTTCTATCATTTATTATTTATTCTTCTGATTAAAATTTTCTATAAAAATTAAATTATATTAGTAATAGTAGGCAATTTGTACTGTTCCTCACCTGACTTGAACTGATTCTTGTATTATTTAAACTATAAGATCTAAGCATTTTTGGCAGGGCTAACCAAACAGATCAGCAGATTAAAGCACCTGCAAGCAGGCACAAGGGCCAAGGGGCTCAATCCCCAGGCCTGCTGTGCTGGCCCCTCCTCCAGGATGCACTGAGCAATTGAACAAGTGATTGAATATCACCTATAAAACTCTAAATATATAGAACCATTTTTCATGTTTACCATGAGGGTTCTTTTTGCTTTGTTATTTGCCTCTTCATCTTCAAATTGTATTTCCTTTATTGCTTTATTGTATTTGTAAGTGTTCTTTACCAGTGAGCCATTAATGCTTTATCAAATAGAAAATATTTTCTCAGCTTGATTTGCCACCTTCCTATGCATATGGGTTTTGCTAGCTTGCTTTGGCCTCACTCCTGCGCTCCATCCCCAGCCCTCCTCAGTCTTCCTTCCTTTTCCCACCCCCACAGAATCTTCTGGCTCCCCAGTGATTCCACCCAGCCTTATGGCCACACCATCCATGAGCACTTGCTCAGGCCTCGTCTCAATCCTCTAGCTTCCTGTCTGAGCTCACTCTGTCCCCTTACTAGGATACTAGAAGGAATCTACTTGTACATTATGGTCTAATCTGAAAAATCTATTTTTCTGTTTATTTATTTATTTTGGCAGAACCAGGGATTGAACTAATCTGAAAATCTGAAGGATTTAACATCTTGTGGTGATTGTCACCACTGACTTCTGTATTTTTTAAAGTGGACAGTCTTCTTCCTAATTAGAATATTGCTAGGAATAGTGCAGCAGAAAATACCTGCCCCCCAAGTACAGTACACTTTAGTTCCCAGGTGACAGTTCCTATTGCAGTTCTGGTTACTTCTGTTTCCTAGAGATGGCTGATCCCTGGGATGCAAAGCTGGTCACTGGAATGTACATTTTAAGAATGAATCAAAGTCAGACAAGTACTCTATACCACCCCCCATAACCCCATAAAAACCTTCCTCCCTGGACCTTTGAGGCCTGCCATTTTATAAGAACTAATTCCTCAATAGCACCTGCCTAATGTCAAATAAATCTGCCTCCAAATCCTGGGTGTTGCTTTGCTGTCTCTGCTGGCTATTGTCATAGAATAGCCTGCCACTCAGAGGATGGCCAGCTGGGTGGTGCATCCCTTTATCAGCTGTCTCTCTGAGCCAGTTTCCTACCTTCTGTGACTTGTTCCTGCTGACTGGGTTCATACCCCTGAATAGACCACTCACCCTTTTGTCTTAAGCTATTAAAGTTTTATGTCATTTGAGACTAAGTTATACATGCTTTTACATATGGTGTCTATGTGTATCAGTGTGTATGGGTATTGTAGCGGATAGCTAACTGGTGGTCAACTTATTATACCCAGCTGAATTAAACGAGCATGGTCCTTGGTGTAGGAGGGCCCCTGGGGATTGTTGCCAGCAGCATAAAGGCAGCATAGGCAAAGCTATTGGGATGCTGTAAGGGATGCTGTTTGGAGACGCTGTTGGAGCTTTTGGAAGCTGCTAGTTCTCTTGGGCTGCCCTGCTAGAGGACCTGGTCATGCTGGCTTTCCCAATGAACTGGAGGAGCTGTGGTGCTCCTCTTGAGCATCACTTCCTGGCTCCAGAGGGGAAGGTGGCACACTGCTCAGCCCCATGGAGAAGCTTGTCACATTGGCTTTCCTGATGGGAACTCAGCTTTCCTCATCGCTGCAGGAGTCCGGGACCTCACTGTTGCTGAAGAGGGCTGTGGTTCCTTTGGGGGAGTTCTGATACTTACCTGAGCGTTGCTTTCTGGCTCCAGTTAGATCCCTCAGCCTGCTGGCACAGATCCTTCCTCCCGCTGCCATAGACTTCCTAGCTTCCATGACCAACCTTTGGGGTTTCCAGCACAGATCCATGAAGCAGGCCTGCATGAGGCTTTGTCATGAGTTCGGGGCCTTGAGTTTGACTTCAGGGAGGCATCCTTATGAGCGCTAGGATTTCCAGCTGGGCTCATGCAGGACATTAGGGTCCAGGACCTCAGCTGGAGACTTTAGCATTTAGTGTGTGGACAGATGTCCTGCACTTTTTGTATATGATTTTTGGGTGACTCCTTGTTAAATAATATAAAATGTGACCTGTACTGTATTGTTCCCCTTGCAAAAACCCCAAACCATGACAGATACTATCAATACCTACCCACATACATGCATTTTATGGTTTTCAATATACCTCTATGGTTATAAGGGCTTTTCCTGTCCCCATACATAAATGGGCATGTATAGTTTAACTTGTAATTGATTATATTTATTATATAAAGTTATTTGATATCATGCAAAAGGTAGTTATCTTTTTTAAATTATTCTTAAATAATTATATAAATTTTAAAGTAGTTTACCAAATATATGGACTTTTCCCACTAATTATTGTCTTTTAGCTTAGTATATCATAGTTTCAGAGGAACTACAAATTATGAAAATACCACACTTGGGGTGGGGAAGATAGCTTGGCAGTCTAAGCACCTGCCTGGCAACTCAAGATCCCGAGTTTGAGCTCCATACTGCATTCCATGCCGCCCACCAAAAGTGGGCGTAGTGGTAAAAAAAAATTGGGCGTAGTGGTTCATGCCTGTAAGACCACTGCTAGGGAGGCTGAGACAGGAGGATAACTATGAGTCCGAACTATGTAGCAAAACCTTGTGTTGAAAAAAATTCATTAATCTTGTTACTTCTTACTTTTCACTATATTAGAATGATGAATTAGCCATATATACATACATGTATATACATATATATGTATATACATGTATGTATAGAGAGAGAGAGACAGACAGAGAGAGATCCACAGAGTGGGAACAGAAGCTATGTTTGTTTCTTTGTTTCTAATAAGCTTCATTACTACTCATAACACTGCACTAGGGGCCTGTCACAGCAGCATAAGAACCAACTTGTCTTGCCACCCATCTTAAATATCTGGAGCATGTGTTTCCATTCCAGCAGAGCATAACAGTAGCAGTGTAATTGGTTCCATGTATGGCTCTGTTAGGAACACAAAGT
The DNA here is from genome assembly GCA_004027165.1 of Ctenomys sociabilis. Lineage (NCBI taxonomy): Eukaryota > Metazoa > Chordata > Mammalia > Rodentia > Ctenomyidae > Ctenomys > Ctenomys sociabilis. The sequence continues at coordinate 47,453 of PVKA01011089.1, read as the reverse complement.
TATCTAGGTTTGTCTTTAATCTAAAACAATTTCCAGCAAACCTAATTACCAACAAGGCCATAACACATGAGGAGGCTATGGGAATCAGACAGCACCCGGTGTTCATGAATGATGTCACCACCTTAATCTTCAAAGTATCACAAAAATAAATAAAGAATGAACTTGTTGCCCCACAACTGGGCAGTAAATATTTATGTGTACAGGGAGCTGTTTCTGTTCTCCACATAGGTGTCATTGAGGCTTTAATCTATCCCTGTGACAACACAGTCAGGAATTGCTGAGCTATTAAAAATGTGTTTTAATACCTGGCACAAAAAGTACTCAGTATTCCGCTTTGCAAAAATAACTCGGCTGTTCTTGTTGTCTATCCTTGCAGTTGAACTTCAGAATCACTTTTTTAAATTGTCTAACACTCATGGTAAACATCCATTGGATGCCACTTCAAGGAAGGGCCAGTTGCCCAGCTGTGGGGAGCACAAGACAGCTCCTAGCTGTCAGCTGCTTTGGGTCCTGCTCTTCCTGGGGCCTCTACATGCAGCATCAGGGGGTGATGTGATAGTAAAGCAGTCTTCCACTTCAGCTGGCCTGAGGTGACTCCACTTGGCCGGGTTGGCTCTAGAGCTCCTAAGCTGAGGGCTGAGGGCTCTGTGTTTCAGTTGCATTTCTGCTTTTATTTTATCCTTCCTGCCACCTCTTTCTTAGGAGATGATCCATAATAAATGTCTTCTTTTGAAAAAAAAAAACTATTTATTTATTTATTTTGTACAGGATATCACTACACAGCTTGGAATCATAGTAATTCTCCTGTCCATTACAGGTGTGCACCACCATGCCTAGTTTCCATGGATGGAATGACATACAATGCAGGGGGTCGAACCCTGGACCTTGAGCTTGCCAGGCAGGCACTTGGGCCACCAAACTACTTCCCCGGCCCAATAAATGTCTTCTATATTATTTCATTTCAACTTTTTATTTTTGAGGGCCTAAACTATGACAAATTTGATTGGAACAGTACCTACCTACCTACCTACTAAATAATTGGGTAAAATTTTCTTTTAATATGTTTATCACTTAGGAACACAAAGTATCTCTAAATTTATTCAAGTCTTTTTTACATATATTTTTAGTAAACTTCTGCTCATATATGACTTGTGGATTTTTAAAATTGTCCTATCTGGTTTTCTTATATTGTTTATAGAGATGGGCAGCTTTGCTGTGAATAGAACTCTTACAATTATGTGATGTATTAAATGTATTTCAAGAGTAATTTCAGTAAATTCAGTTACAAAGTCCACTTGTTTAAAATGTGGTTTACATTTTTCCTATCAGGCTTTCTCTCTTCCTCCATTTAACTTTTACCTGACGTATTGGAAGTATGATGTATCAAAGAGGTTGCCTCTGTGTAACAATGGCCCATCTGCTGGTTCCTCTAACGGTGCCAGCAATGGCATCCGACTGTGCTGCGGCCTTGTCTATAGCCTCCGCAGCCCTCCTGCAAGATCACCTTGTAAACTACGCTTTTCAAAGAATGAATGCAATTCACTTCTCATCAACAATGAGCAAACTAATAAAACAGGAGTCCACCCTAGGATGAGTAGACTCTGAAGTTCGGTGAAAAAAAATTCAAAAGAAATTTTTGTGTAGTTCAGTCACACACCATACAGTGGTGTCTCAGATGGTCCTGAAGCCCAGAGCTGAACTAGACCAGTGCTTCATATTTGGGAAGCTGAAGTTCTGAAACCACATAGAGCTGAGACAAAATTTTATTTTAAAGAGAATATATATATATATATATATATATATATATATATATATATATATATGGAGGGAGAGAATATAAATAGTAATCTGAGAAACTATTTGAAAGATAAATCTTTAAATATTAAACTAACACATATCTATACAAGTAGCCACATGTATATGATCAAAATATTTCCATTTTACGTTAATTTATTTTAATGGAAACAATGGGCTTTACTTTTTTGTTTGTTTGTTTGTTTCCAAAGATATTGGATCTTGAGTTTCCATGATTTAGAACAAAGCTTTGGCCCACATACCACAAAACCCAAATCTCAATGACTTGTACAAGGTTGATTTATATATATTTATTCTTCCCCGCTGACACATCCTGAATCATACACATCACTTGTATATATATTTCACTCATCTTACATGTAATCATAGGAATAAAGAAGATCTAGGCGCAGAACACACCAGCTATCGCGGGCTGGGGGGAAGGTAGACTCGTGTGGGCTGCCATAAATCTCGCTGAGCATTTGGCTGCTAAAGAAGGAACAGGACAAGCAGGCTGCCACAGGCTTCCTCGGGAACCTTGCCGCTGAGTTCAGGACAGTGCCCCCGCAGCCGTCTTTCCAATGGGTGCTTTTAACTTTTTTCCTTAAATACTTGAGCTAACCACTTTCTTTAAATACTTGATTTCACCACTTGTATAATTTTAAGAAATGATAAACATTGCCAGAAAAATAATTGAAGATTAATAAATCCAAAATGAGAAATTAAATTCCATGGAATTTCTTTATCTAAGTCTATTTTCTGTTATAAACTGGGCTGACAATTTTATTAGAAACATGTTAATAACCTATTTTGAGCCATTGTTTGTGAAATAAATATTTATTAGCCAACAAATTGCCTATATCCGTTCTGCAAAAGATACCACTAATAAAGTCTCAAAATAGGCTCACGTTATTTATCTGCATCATATAATTTCATCTAAATTAACAAATATTTGGGAAGAAATAGAAGACATGTTATTTCTATATTAAAATTAGGTGTTTGGGTCTTAATTTAATCTTCATTATGGAATTCAGAGTATAAGGCCTTACTTTTATAATGAAATAAATCAAAGTGATAAATTAAACCTTGCAGGGTTGCACATACCTGCAACTCCAAAACTCTGGAAGGCTCAAGCAGGAGGATGGAGAATTTGAGCTCAGCCTGGATAACACAGTGAGACCATCTCTCAAAAATAAACAAATGACAGGAATTATAACTTAGTGGAAAGTTCTTAGGTTCAATCCTAAGAAAAAAGAAAAAAAAGGAAATTAATGTATCAACAATCTTACAGTCAGGAAATTTTTCACATTAGTTATTTAAAGAATATATTACTGTATGTGGTAGAGACAAATATGTTACATCCACAAATTAACTTATCTTTACAAATTTTCTTTTGAAGGATGGTGTACAGTTAAGCTAAAATAAAAAATGAGTTTTAAAATGAGCTTCAAGAACACATAACAAACTGTATCATGGTGAATTTATACTATGTCTACCCTTTGTTATTTAAGAGAAAGTATTTTATTCATATTAAAGTACTCAGTAGAGTACAAAGAAGGTGGATACAGACAATAGGTCTTGGATGAAGTTCCTCAGGAACTGAGTGGCAAAGTACGTAGAGCTCTCACAAACTGCCTCTAGCACAGCCAATGGCTTAAGCATCTGTGAATTTCACACCTGGACTCTTTTGAGCTGGTGACCATGGTCATGCAAGATGCTATACCAGAAGACTTCTGTCCTTAGGCTTACTATGCCTAGCAGGGCAATGATGAATTGGTACCAGTTTCTTCTACTTAGTCTCTTTTTTTTTTTTTTTTTTTTTTTGTGGTACCGGGGATTGAACTTAGGCCCTTGCGCTTGCCAGGGAAGTGCTTATTCCACTGAGCCATCTCCCTGGCCCCTTCTACTCAGTCTTACGCAGCCTGAACAGAATGTGTGTGTTTACTCCCATTAGCATTTTTTAATTAATTTTATTGAGAAACAAATAGCAATGAGATAGTTTCAAAATAGGTTAGTAGGACAGTTATAATAATTAATTGCATATTGTTGTCTTTGTACTGGTTATGCATAGTACAAAATGCAGACATGATATTCTGTCTAAATACTATTAATACAAATCTTTCTTCTCATTGAATTAAGAGAAAGTAGCTGTATCTCTACTCTATTTTGTATATACAGATACAAAATGGCCCTTCATTTGTAGCCCCCTTTTGTTGTTTAGTTTTGTCAGAGATGGGTATTCCATTGCTTTCTTAGAAAGGAACAGTCACAACAGTAAAGTATATGACTTTTGGGGTGAAAAAGACTTCCAAGACACACCCCAGCCAGGTTATGGCAAGTGTGCACAGCACGCGCACCCTGTCTTCCCCTTCCCCTCCCTGTGGATTTGCACACCACGGTTACTGAGCCCCCAGCACAGCTGCGCAGGAGACCTTGATGCCTGGGCATGCAGTGAAGCTGCAGAGGCAGCAGAACAATGCGCCAGCATCTACTGAGATGTCAGAGTGATGGGGAGGCCGATGGTCCCCAGAGACGGCTGGCTTCACTGCTTAAAGCCGAATTTGCCCAACGTAGAGGAAATGCCATGTGCTTCCAAGAAGCTCCGATGAGAATGGAACCCTCTGTGGGCTTTTCTAACCACTTACACCAAAACCTGCAGAGAGAGAACTATGAGACACTCCGAGATCCTTTTCTTTCTAGTGCTTCCTTTCTCACAAGTACATCAAAGGTAGGAAAGCTGTAGCACTTACACAGTCAAGGGATAATGAACGAATTGTGGAGATTTCAGGAAGTCTGTATGCAAATGAAGTGCCACAAGAGATGTAGCTCAGCGGCCTAAGCGCGCCTGCCTGGCAAGCACAAGGTCCCAAGGTTGATCTCCAGTACCGCAAAAAGAAAAAAAAGAAAAGCATGTAAGCCACAAATTAAATGCTTTTATATTTTCTTTTAAAACTGCCATAAAGATGAATGATAAAGTTCACACTAAATGTTTAAAATTTTAGTATTTTTTTAGTTTTTCTCTGAACATGAGCAAGTGGAGGTAAAAACCCTCAAAAATACTCTTGAAAAAATAATCTGAAAAGTTTTTTAAAATATTTTCTTTTATGCATCCCATACACGGGCTCGCTATGTCATTTGCTATGTAGTGATCTTCCTGTCTCAGCCTCCCCACTGCTGGGATTACGGGTGTGTGCCACCACACCCGTATTACCCTGCCTTCTAGGGTGAGCATAGCATTATCAGGCATCGAACATGAGTCCTTGGGCTTGCCAGGAAGGTGCTTACGCCCCTAAACTATCTCACCAGGCCCTCTGAAAAGTCTGAGAGTGAAAAAAAGCAGCTTTTTCTTTAATGCCTTGCATGGAAATTAATCTAGTTCTTTAACCAAGGAGTCCCACATTTTCTTTATGCACAGGGTCCCACAGTTTCTGCAGCTCTTGTGCAAACTCCACCGCACCTTTCAGTTGTTGGCAATGTTATGTAGGACTCACATCCTTGATGTTACTTCCAAGTCTGATTCTTGGGCCTTTCAACCCCCAAGTCAGTCATTCAGTCTTCTCTAGCAAGGTCCTTTTCTGTTGAAGTCAGTTCTCTGCACACTGTCTGATAATAGCTAAATGCTGCGGGAGTCTTACTCTGTGCTAAAAAACATTCTCAAAATGGTGCAGTAAGTACTTCAAGACCACCTAGGGTTAAAAAATCAACTACATACCTGAGTTCACCAGCTAATACACCCAGGGCCAGGATTCAAACCCAAGTAATCTGACTCTCACCCTGTGTGGAGCCACATTTCTATTAATGTTCGTCCTTTTAAACACTGTTGATCCCTATGGCAAGAATTCTACTAAGTTCTAAGCAGGCAGCGTGCCATCTAAACAAACAGCTATTGTTATGTTCCAAGGCAATAAATGCTTGAACCAAGTGCTGTTGCTGAAGACAATTCTTAGCCAGGGAAGATCCAATAAACTGTCTTTTCTGAGAACCACATTGGCAATCGGAATGCTCACTGGCTTTTATGTCTCTGGGCTTTCTTGTGTCGGAGTCTTATTTCTGCAGAGTTTTAGCTTTCTGGACTTCGTAAGATTTCACCAGTGTGTGATTACAGCGATTAAGGAGCAGCAGACAGAGTGAGGAAGTTAGACAGCTTCGAATATAAATATTCATCTTCTTTTTCTGTTTATCAAAAGTACAAAACTCACTTTCTCACAAAGATTTTTTTTTCTTTTTTTCATGCGATGCGTGCCATTCATGGTCTTGCTCAAGCTCCACACATATCCTAGCAGAACAAAAACTTTGCAACTACAGCCGATTCTTGAGAAATCTTCACAAACAGACAAAGGATGATGAAGGTGAGGTGGATAAAGTTTGGAAACTTGGACAATCCCCACCTGTATTACAGCTTCCCATTCTATCATAAGTCCCTCAGTCTGTGGAAAAAACCTCCTGATCCTGATTTAAGGAAACATGTCACACTGCTCTTTGGCTGTCATCCAAATTGAATATTAGGTCACAGACACAAGGTACTTAAAAAAAAATACAACATACTGTAAAAAAGAAAAAACCTCTAATGTGGGCTAACCTGTGCAAGTCAGAACACTACGCTGCAAAGGTGAGGACAAACGTTTCCTTGCCAGCTCTGTGTGGGACGGTGTGCTTACTATTTATTTTAGAATAACAAAACAATCAGGAACAATGAAGTGTTTCTCTGCACCTCATGAATATCTATGAATGCAGTTCATGACAGAGCAAGTCATTAGCTGCCTCTGCTGAGCAGCCAGCGGGAGATGATGGATTATTGTACTCAGAACCCAGCACCGTCTAAAGTACACGACATCTACAGCTCATAAAATGTGAAGCACTGCCAGAAATGAATATAACTCCTGAACATTATCACAGTTTTAAACTGATAACCGGAATGACGTGAGGACTCATAAACACAAGCTTCCCAAACCTACTGCAAATATTCTTATATAAACTGTTTTGGTTACTTCCTTAAACAAAACCATTATGACATTTAAAATTCATTCACTTTGAAAGAGACTTAATTAGTTCCTATGTATTGATGAGAAATTTTTTTTTTCTTTTTTGGCAGAATTGGGGATTAGAACTCAGGCCCTTGCTCTTGCCAGGGTAGCACTTATTCTATTGAGCCATCTCCCTGGCCTGAGGATTTTGTTTTTAGGCCTTAAGTTAATATGAGCAAGGAGTCAGTTTATAGTCAAATAACAAAAATGTCTCTTTCTAAAAAATAAATTGACAATTTTTTGTGTATTTAATATCTGAAAGTATATCTTTATGTTGTGAGGTTACCATGTATTATCATAAACTCATTTTTCACATTTATATCTACTTAATAGTATTTTGGGGGACCAAATTGCTCACATCTGTCTCTATGCATAAGTATGTTGTCTTAACTTAGGCCACTTGCCCCCAAATGTAGATTCCCAAGAAATGGAGGAACATTTGTTTGAAGAGCATTTGTAAGGAGCAGAATGAAGGAGCCAAGAGAGGGAAAAGGAAATGCTGCACCCTCCTGCCCCTTGAGACTTTTGGCTGCTGAAGGCCCTGGAGCAAGAGCCTGCTTGGGCTCTGCATTCAAGGATGGATGCTGCTGCTTATCTGGCTTTACTTCCTGTCCTCCACTGGCAGAAGGTGAAACTCACTTGACCTCCTTTGCCCAGATTGAGGAGGATGCCTGTGGCTTCAGAGAAATCTCCAAAGCAGCAAGGAAAGAGAGAGAGAGAGAGAGAGAAAGTGACAAAGACAAAGACAGAGAGAGAGAGAGAGAGGGAGAGAAAGGAGAGAGACAGAGGAAAAGAGAGGGGAGAGAGAGAAAAGGAGACAGATAGAGAAGAGACAAAGCAAGACAGACAGAGAGAAAGACAGAGAGAGAGAGGAGAGAGAAAGGAGAGAGACAGAGAGAGAAGAGAGGAGAGAGAAGAATGAGAGAGAGAGAGAGAGTCTTTTCTCTAAGCTTGGCAGTTCTGCTTTTGGCACACGGTTGAAGCACGATGCTGTCAACACGTAAGTATGAGCTTGCCCAGAGCTGGCCACTCAGCTGCAGCTAAAAGGGAAGATGAGTGCAAAGAAAGCCAAGCAGGCGCCATCCACACATGCTACCTGAGAGTGTTCTTCATTTTGTTTTGTTGTGTGTGTGCGTGTATGCGTGTGTGTGTGCATGTATGCATGTGTGTGTGTGTGTGTGTGAGTGTATTTGTTTTCTTTGGGCTATAGGCAGTAAGTTGGGAAATGCCCCCACAGGTATGTCCTTCCCCCGGGGAGTGTCCATTGTAATCTTCCTGGGATGGTTGTGGGAACTTTTTGTCTGTGAACAACAGCAGCTGAAGGATCGCTGCTGCCTGCCTCCTCGTTGGGAGAGAATGTCTTTCTTTTTTGGGAGAGTCACTCCTCAGCCTGCGTGTCAAGATCACTATTTTTTCCTTGTGTACAGGTTTCTTCCTCATGGGAAACCTTGCACTGGTTGCTGTCTCTTCAAAACCACTATTAGCCAACTCCTCCTTGGAAAGAGCTTCCTTTTACTTGGACTTAAAGTAAAGGAGAAGAGCCAACCAAATAGCTCAGCAGATTAAAAAGCCCGCAAGCAGGTGCAGGGGCCAAGGGGTTTGATCCCTGTCCCTGGGGCATGCTGAGAAGTCAACTGAGACCGGGCATGGTGGCACGAACCTGTAATCCCAGCTCTTGGAGGAGGCTGTAAAAAAGCCAAATCACTTCGAGTCTGATCTAGTAGTGAGACCCTGAACACCCTGTAGACCCTTCCCTAAAATGCAAAATAAATAAATAATGAACTAAAATAAAGTAGAGCTGGGTCTTCCATTCTTGTTTCCTAAGCGTGACCCTGTGGCTTTGGATTTTGCTTCCTTTGGGTTTTTCGTGTGTCTACCCAGTGAGTTGAGGACAGAGCACTCACGCCCAGGGGACAGGCGTGCACTACATGTGGTTATCAGGGCTCCTGAGCAAGTGCTCGTAACATCTCCTCCTTCTGCTTCTCCATGCCATGGTGCATGGCTGCCATTTCCAACAGATGCAAGGGGAAGCCCAGTCCAGTTCTTCTCTGAAGATTCCTTCTGTTTCCCTGGCACCCTAGTGATATCGGCAGCTACTTTGTCTGCCCGGCCAGAGAAAACTCTTGATAACCTCAGGCTCTCCAAGGCTTCTTTTCTGGCTTTTAGTGTTTTCCATAAAAATGAATCCACCTGACTTCTTCAGCCAGAATGCCACACATACCCCACATATTCATTCTTATGCATGCCTCCTGCCTCATTCTTATGCATTTTCCTTTTTTTGGTCAACAATTCTATTGCTATTACTACATCTCTACTTAGTCACCCCATAACTAATTCTTCTATTTTATTCTGCACAGATGTAATGCTACTTAGGTAAAATAATAGAATAGATTAGTGACCTATTGACCTGGAAGCAAAAGCCCCACACAGCTCTTCAGGAGACTAGAATGGAAGATACATCTATCTCACTTTTGAAACAGGATCTTGCTATGTAGTTCAGGCTGACTTTAAACTCACTATGTAGCTCAGGAATCCTTCTGCCTCAGCCTTCAAGTGCTGAGATTACAAGTGTGTGCTACCATGCCCAGTGTCCTCTAATCTTTTTCTCTAAACTCAAGAAACTCCTTTTTCTAAGGAAAAGTTATCCAAAGATAATATACATTTCCATCTAATACCACCTGAATTCTACACTATTCCTGGCACCATATTCCCAAACACTCCTCTTCACTTTGCCAAGAAAGTGGAAAAGAATGGGCCACCAGGATTGACTGTGCCACTCATTTCAAGAGACACTACTGTGGTTCGAGGTACCCAACCATACGTCCAGTGATTCCATTTGTCATCTTTTGCTACCTAACAATTGACCCCTCAAAGTATAGTGGCCTAAACACTGAACAGATCAAGCTTCTCATGGCCAGTAGCTCTGGGAGTCCCTTGTGTAGCTGAGGTCACAGATCAGCTGCTCTTGCAGCTATCCGGATGGTTGAGTCTGGAAAGTTCCTTGCTGAGGCGGCTCACTCACTGGTCTAGCAAGGTGCCAGCTGTTGGGTGAAGCCTCAGGTCCTGTGCAGAGAGCCAGACACGTGTCCACACAGAGGGGGAGCCAGCTTCCTCTGCAGCAAGTGACTTAAGAGACAAAGGCAAGCATTGCAATGACACATATTACCTATGTCAGAAGTCATACACCGTCCTCCCACAGTATTATACAGTACTTGGCAATGGCACCCAAGGGTGTGAATGCTAGCAGGCATGGATCACTGGAATCCACCTCATAGCTAACACGCATATTAATATCTCTTGCAGAGTAACAGTAGCCAAAATAAATCATTTTTCAATGAGTGCTTATAGTATAGACATGAATCAGAAGTAAATGAAGCCTAAGCTCTTCACTTCTATACACAAGCAAAAGCAATCCTAGTACCATACCTGACTCTTTTAGGAAAGATATAGAAGGGAGATAGAGGCAGGTGATTGTATTAGTAACTTCCATCAATGGTACAAAATACCTGATACAACTTAAAGAGGGAGAAGTTCATTTTTGACTGTGTTAATTTCTTTTCTCATTGCTGACACACAATACCCACTACCCAAAGTTAAAGGAGGAAAGCTTCATTTTGGCTCTCAGTCTGTACAGGTTTCAGTCCATAAGCTGCTGGATGCAAGGCAGTTTGGGCCGGCAGAAGGGGATCACAGATAGTTCATGGCAGACAGAAGGTAGCAAAGCATCAAAGTAGCAAAGAAGCAATTCGAAGTGACTTTAGGAGCTTCTTCTTACCCTTTTTGTATTCTTTCTAGGCCACCAGGCTGAGAGCAGGTACCAAACCAATCAGTGGACTAATTCAGCACTCACACACACACACATGTACACCTTGGTTCCCAGCACCACACACTTTAGATTCAGCCATGTCTGAAGAGCTCCCCTATGACTGCACGGGACTTTGGGGAGACTTCTAAATGCAAGCCATGGCATCAGCTTATGGTTTCAGCAGGTTCCATCCATGGTTTGCTGGCTCCAAGACAGAAGGAACATGGTGGAGGAGAGCTGCTCACCTCATGGTACCCAGGGAGCAGAGCGAGGGAACAATGCTAGAGGATTTGGGGTCAGGGAGCATATATAGTACTCAAGGTCTCAGAGACCCACTTAGACACACTGAAAAATGTCCTTTTCTAAGCTAGCAGGTGTTTCTTAATGTGATAAGGTTGACGTGGCACAACTAATGGTCATAGTGCCTCAAGAACAATTCAACCTAAAGTTGTATTTGACCTGGCCTGCTCAGTACTGGCTCAGCACACCTGGGGGTGGGGCTGGCTGGGCATATGGTACCAGGGTTCAAACCCTGGTCCCTGCATTTGTCCAAGCAAATGCTTAGTCCACTGAGTTATCTCGCTGGGTCTTGTACAGGCTTTTAAAAAACACCTATTAATCATGCATACTTCCTACAGTATCTAATCCTACTAGTTATATGTTATCCAACCAGCCCCTAAAGGCAATCCTTGCTTTCAAGAAACTGAAGGGACTCAGGCAAAGAAAGAGTACCTGAAGCATGCCAACTCACCAGCCCTCTTTCCCTATAATAGCACTGTAAGAATAAACAAAGCTCCTGGCAGTATCTCGAAGGCTTTCACATAGGCAAGAAGAAGATGCTGTTGAGAGTGAAGGTTGTTAAATGCTGCAGCGAGGAAATGGAAACTCCTTCTCGGAGGTCTTTAGCAATAGGAAAGATTCTAATCTGTCTGGAAGAATTTAGGTGTGGTTTTTCTCGAGGGTAAGTGGATTGGCTTATATAACTGCAAGTTTCCTCTGTGTTTTTTTGACCCGTTTCTATGACTGTTTAAAAACTTACCCACATTCCCTCCACCCTTACACAAAGGCCCTTAGGTAGGGAATACTGCTCGACTATCCCTTAGAGCTTAGCAATCTCTTTTTCTGGAAATGGGAGACCACCCATGCTGAACAACGATATGTTGCCACCTAAAATCTGCATATTTGGCTTGCTGTAAACTGTCTGTCATCTTAGTTTTCCATTTGTAGAACTATTTCCCAAGGCTGGTCATTAGTACTTTTTAAAATTTTTTTATCATTTTGTGTCTTTTTGTCTAGATGTATTCCCCATGCAAAAAAGTTTTAATTAACTTTTAATATATGCAATAATATATGTATATTTTTAAAACTCAACACTTTTAAAGAAAAAAAAATAGTCTGTAATTTATGCTTTATCCAAGTCTCATCATTTTCAATGTGTGTGTTCTCATGTGAAGAAATCCAATGCTTCCAACATATTCTTTGAATGTTAGGTTTTCTTTTCTAAACAAACAATGTGATGATCAATTTCAATCTTATGCCCAGGCCTCTACACAAGTGTGTTTCCCATTAAAGTTCATCATAACTTTTCCAAATGTGTTTCTCAAACAAATCAAGATTTTGTTAGCCCTGCAAGGTTAAATAGCCCTGATTTAATTTGAGAGAAATGCCGTATATCAGAGGTCGACAGAAATTGTAGATATCTGAGTACACTGCTGTTAAAATTTTATGACACTAATGGAAAGGTACAATGGACATCACCTTTTATATCCTTAGCTCTATTTTTACCCTGGGAAGTACTATAATCATCTGTTGTTCAGTGAATCTCAACTCAAAAAAACCAGAATTTTCCAGCTTTCCCAGTATTATGAAAGGAAGACTTTTACAATGAACAATCACATATCTATTGCCTTTAACAAGTGTTAGCCATACCCTTTTTCCATGCTAAGTCCACTGTGATAAACCCCAGCAGCACTCCTTCCTCCCCATGACCTAATCAGAAAGCTCCTGCAGGAACAAAGCACAACAAAGCACAATGCCAGGCCCTTGACCTGTGACTCATTAAAAGCATGATGTGTATTTTTTTTTTTTCTTGAGATAGACAAAGCCTTTAAAGTGGCTTTTGTTAAAAATTATGACTCTTTGCTTGGGCCTACAAGTGTCCAATAGTTGACCAAAAGCAGCACACAGTTTGATGTCAGTTTTTGAATTTTGGGTCAAATTTTTCTCACCTCTGTATGTAACCATGTTAATCATTTGAAGAGTGTCTAACAGCTGGCAAAGCAAGGTCGACTAACCATCAGTTCTAAATTTACTCAGCCTATTTCCTTGCTTTTCAAGGCTAAAAATACCAGTGTCAAGAAGTCTTCATTGCCCTAACTTATGGTCAACATGGATACTGGCAGTCTCCCATCTCTGAGGTTGCCCTTCGAGCTACAAGAATTCCCCTCACTGGAACACAACCGCCCCTCAAGTCTCAGGATTGGAGCTGAACTATGAAACCAGAGCTAGATAATAATTAACTAGACCTTGGCACACCTTAGCTAGTCCTTAGAACCTGTTCTCCTTCCTTTGCAGGTGGCCCCATCTAGGTCTGCTGACTGAGTGCGCTTACTTCAGCTACCCAGGCAGGAGTACTTGTTCTAGTTCATCTTACTGTCCTTGTTAGGGGACTAGCTTGATCTTTGTCAGAGCTGTGCTCATCTTATGTTCTCTTACTTTTAATTAAAGCTCTTTTTCTATAATGCCACCCTTTTAATGTTCATTTCCACTGAAGCAAGGGCCCATGATAGTCAATGACACTAATGTACAAGTTAATTTAAGAATTTTGGCTTTGTTGCCTGGGTAACCCCCAAGAGGAGAAAATTTGAGTAAGCTTTATATTTCATGTTCTGAAGTATAACGATAGTAGACTTAAAAATAATTTTAACCATAATAAATTAAAATACACCAAAAATGCAGGAGTTCATAAACTCACCATAAAACTTTAATAAAAACTCATTGATCATCTTTGGAGGTTTGTGGCTCCAACTCATTATTTCTGAAAATAAATCAAGGGGAAAAAAATAAAACATTTGTCCTATTTTCCCTGTTAAACTGTATGGGTGGCGAGTGGATGGGTAAGTGAAAGTTATTTATAGAAGAATTACAGTTAATAAGAGCAGAGAGAATGAAAAGGCAGTCACCACCACCCCCGGAGTTGCAAGCCCTAAGAAATAAAGGGACCAGAAAAACACCAAAGGCTGCTCAAAGAAAGGATCACAGGGACAAATTAGGAGGGTAATCAGGCCAACATCTCCAGAATCGGCTGACCATCTTAATGTCTCCACAAGTAAGACAGAGGAATCATCCCCCGAAGGGTGTACTGTGAAGTACACAATGCCATGCAGAGAATATCTTCCCTAAAAGAAAATAAAAATTGTAGCAGAATTTAAATCAAGCCTATGAATAAGTCTAACTCTCAGTGTATAGCAAAATGTAAGAATAGGAGCACAGACAGAATACTGTAGCGTAACAAGGGACAAGCAGCCAAACGCAGAAGAAGGCTTTTAAAGCAGGGGTCTCCAACATCTAAGCCACAAACTGGTCTGTGGTCTGTTTGTAGCTGCAGTGCACAGCAGCAGGCAAGGAGTGAGCGAATCAGGGGAGCTGCGCCTCTGCTCACTGCCACTCCCAACGCCACCTGAGTTCAGATCAGGAGTGATCTTAGATTCTCACAGACATGAGAATCCTTGTGTAAAACTACAGCATCTTCTGTATCCATTCCTCATTTGATGGGCATCTGGGTTGCTTCCAGGATTCAGCTATGATGAGTTGCATGGCTAGTAACTGTGGGTGCAGGTCTATCACTGTGGTATGATGTTTTCAGAATGAAGTATTACTCATTCTAAAACAAGGTAAATTTGAGTCTTTTGTCAGTAAATGGATGCAGCTAGGGACCATACTCTTAAGTGAAATAAATCAGGCCCACACATGCAAACATCATATTGTCTCTTTAGTGAGAGAACTGGAAAAAGAAAACTGAATCAGAAGGGTATAGTAGATACTGGGAAAAGGAAATGAACTTATTCAGAAGGAAAGAGCTACTGAGTTGAGGAGGACAGGAGAGGGAGTGGGGCAAAGAGATATATCCATGTATGTAGGCAAGATGGCTCGGACAACTGTATTGTGGATTTCTGCTGGCCTATGGAAAGGAGCAGATAATGCTTAATTTGTTTTGCCTATACTTTTCAACTTCTTTTTCTCCTCTTAATTTCTTGTGTACTACTTTCTTTTTTCTTTCTTCTTCCAATTTTCCAATGCATATACATGGTAATATGAATAACTGGTTGGGAGACAACAAATACTGTAAAATTCATATTACTTTATTAAGTGAAATTCTGTGTCACTTGTAATTCTTTTGTTTTAATACTATTTTTCACTCTATAAAATAAAATGAAGTGAGAACCCTATGAGAAGCTGTGTGTGAGAGGCCTGGGCTGACTCCTTACGAGAATCTAGCACCTGCTGTGCTGAGGTGGAGCTGAAGCCCTCATATTAGTGCAGGGAAGCAGCTGTAAATGCTAACATCAGCAAAAAGTTTTGACTGCACAGAGATCATAAAATATCCCATTGTTCGCAGGCTCATAGCAAAACCTGATCCACGAAAGGCAAGTGACCTGCAAGTTGCAGCAGGTGGCGGGCTTCATGGCAAGTGAGTTGATATGCTTTAACTGTGCATCGGCATCTGGTGGAAAGCTTTACATTAGAATCCAGTGGTCTAGTCCACACATAGCCTGCCTGTTATTTTATTTATCTCACTCCAAATTATGGTGTGGTGTATACTTATTCTGTCATATGTTCAATGATATGACACTAAAAAGAAAGTGTGTAATAAATATAATGTGTATGAATCACTCCCAAACCATCCTCTCCTCACTCCTTGGTCCCTGGAAAAGTTGTCTTCCATAAACCAGTCTCTGGTATCTAAGAGATTGGAAGATCTCTATTTTAAAGGACAATAGGCATGTTTATTCAATAACTGAAGAATATTAGCATGGAGAAAGTCAGTAAGAAGAAAAGAGATTCCAGAAACATACTTGCCAAATCTTGTGGGCCTTTTTCAGATCCTGATTGAAGAAAGAAAATAAAGAATGCTATTTATGAGATAGTGTATAAAATTTGAAGGTGGAATAAGTGTTAGATGGTATTGGGCACTATTTAAAGTAGTGTTTTAATAACATTGTGGTTATGTTTAAATTTTTAAAATATGTTTGCCTCTAATACTGAAGTACCTTGTAATGAAATAGCATGAAATACAGAATTTGTTTTAAAATACACCAAGAAAAAAATATATGGATAGATGCATAAAAGAAGATCATCAAGAGGCTGTGTATGACTCTTGCTCTCATAGGCAGTGCAGTACATTGAGCTCCATAGAGTCAGCACCAGGGCAAGTGAGAGCCGGAAGGGCACTGGGCGACTCTGTACCTCACTGCGAAAAGCAAGTAGACATGGGCAAAGGAGATCCTAAGAAGCCAAGAGGCAAGATGTCCTCATATGCATTCTTTGCACAGACTTGCCAAGAGGAGCACAAGAAGAAACACCCAGATGCTTCTGATAACTTCTCAGAGTTTTCTAAGAAGCGCTCAGAGGTGGAAGACCATGCCTGCTAAAGAGAAAGGACAATTTGAAGACATGGCAAAGTGGACAAGGCTTGTTATGAAAGAAAAATGAAAACTTATATTCCTCCTAAAGAGAAACAAAAAAGAAGTTCAAGGATCCCAATGAACCCAAGAGGCTTCCTTTGGCCTTCTTCTTGTTCTGTTCTGAGTATCACCCAAATATCAAAGGAGAATATCCTGGCCTCTCCATTAGTGATGTCACAAGGAAACACAGAGAAATGTGGAATAACACTGCAGCAGACGACAAGCAGTCCTAGGAGAAGAAGGCTGCTAAGCTGAAGGAGAAGTATGGAAAGGACACCACAGCCTACCAAGATAAATGAGAACCTGATGCAGCAAAAAAGGGAGTGATCAAAGCTGAAAAAAGCAAGAAAAAGAAGGAAAAGGAGGAAGATGAAGAAGAGGATGATGATGAATAAGCTGGTTCTAGTGCAGTTTTATTTTTCTTGTCTACAAAGCATTTAAGCCCCTGTGCACAACTCACTCCTTTTGAAGAAAAAAAAAATGAAATGTAAGACTGTGTAAGATTTATTTTTAAGCTGTACAGTGTCCTTTTTTTTTGTATAGTTAACAAACTACCAAATGTGCCTTTAGATAGTCCTGTCCTGAGGGTATTTTCAATAGCAATAATTTTACCTGGCACAATATGGGGGCTATGAACTGGCATGGAAATGTAAAGCAGATTGTTGCTGGTGCACAGCACAAATCAGTTATATAGGGAGACGATAGTTTTTCACCTTCAGTTGTCTCTGATGCAACTTATATGGAATAATTGTTGTTCTGTTAACTGAATACCACTCTGTAATTGCAAAAAAAAAGTTACAACTGTTTTGTTGACATTCTGAACACTTCTAAATAAATAATTTTTATTAAAAACAAGATAATATGTTCTCTCTACATACTAGGCAAATTTGGGGTTTTATTTTTAAAAAGTGTCATATAAAAAGGCATATAAGGACAGGGAGTAAGCAACAGTTCCTTTACTTTAAAATACCAGTTATAAGGGCCAGTCAAATAGCTTAGCAGATCAAAGTGCCTGTAAGTAAGTGCAGAGGCCTGCAGTTCCTGCCCTGTCCCCTGGGCACCCTGTGACCACAATTAAGACTGGGCGCGGTGGTGCGTGGCTATAATCCTAGCACTTGGGAGGCTGTAAACAGAAGAATCACTATGAGTCCGATCTAGGAGTGAGACTCTGAACACCCTGTAGACCTTTCCCTAAAATACAGAAAATAAATAAAGTATTTCTTGAATGAATTACCCCTAAGAAAATGTTGAATAATGATATAATAATTATATATCATATTACATATGTATTGGGAGTTCTTTCATTTGCATAGTAAGGATTTAATAATTCATTTTGTAATAAATGTGAAACCAGGAAGCAACTTTACATTACACAGAAGAAAACTTGTTTTGAGAAAAGTCCACTGTCAAAATTGCTTGCAGTAACTAGAATAAGAAATAACTGGAACAGAACTTTAGAAAAGAGAAGCAAGCTTTCACTTGTTTAGTTTTTAAATGTGTAACAATCTTATAAAAGGGAAAAGGCATTTTCCAACTCCCATAGGCCGCTCCCAAGCTCCTCCATGCCCCACACTCTCGCTGGCTACTCCCTTAGAGGAAAGCAAGAATCCGCATTTAATTGGGGAAAATAAAACAGCTGATGAAAGAAGAAAAGCAAAAGATCTTGGGGGCAACAAAGGGTGACAAACAAAAGCAGAACGAATATGGGAGCCACCACAAACTCTCCTCCCAGCAGCCAGGCCACCTCCCTATGGCCAGGCTGCAGGCAGTGACAAACCGAGAACCCCATTCCCAGATTCGTGTAGAGTCCACCATCAGTGGAAGCAGACAGGATGAGGAGCCTGTCTCCTGGATCCCAAAGAAGATGAATGAGGAGAGGAAATAGTGCACCTCTTAATTAGCATTTTCTTTCTTTCTTTTTTTTAAAAAATTTGTTTGTCGACTATAGCCATTTACAGCTCAACTTATTATTATGGCCCCGCAGTGTATGCTTCATTTCTATACTTTTCTGCTGGATGGTTAAGACCTAGATAGAGCAAGACCTATATATCAACACATGTACTTTTTGTTTCTTATGAGGTCAGTGAAGTCCCCTCAGGGTTTATCTTGTAGTCCTGTACCTTATTCTGTAGATCCTTTGTCTGTGTCATCCATGTGGATGAGTCACGGCCAATGCTTGACCAGTTTGGTCTCTGTGAGAGCCTGAGAGAAAGTTTTCTCTGCATGTGGCTCTCCTTAGGCACACTATAGAACTTCGATCTCTGTTGTGGACTGTGTTGATTGTGTCATTCAACTAAATTAGTTAAATGGCAACGGAATGCCCATCTTTGACAGGTGTAGACAAAGGAAGGGGTATAGAAAGGAAGAATCATGATGTGTGTGTATGGACAGTACAGTTGGGATAGATAACACCGTGCTCCTACATAATTCTATGAGAGGCAAGATTTGCACTAATGGTGGTTGGACAGGATATTATGTCGGCTTCTAGTACTATGGACAACCACTAGGAAAATAACAAGGTAGAAAGTATTAATTATTGAATCTTGGATGTAATTCAGGTATAAAAAATAAGATACGCAAACAGCTACACTCTCTTGATTTACTGATGAGAGACATACGCTATAATAATGTCTGTAAGTATAATATCATATATGCACCTTCTACGATACTAAAACATTATGAAAACAGTTTGCAATGTATTAATTTATCAAATCCATCTTGTCAAGGTATCTTAAAACTGTCTCATTGATATTTATACTTCAATAAAATAAAAACTAAAAAAAATAAATAAAAGTTTGTTTGTTTATTGGCACAGCTGGGGATTCAACTCAGGACCTTGCGCTTGCCAGCAAGCACTTATTCTACTGAGCTATCTCCCTGGCCCCTGCAACTTTCAATTCATGCAGCATTCTGCTGCTGTGTCACCCTCCTCAGGCAAACAAGAGCTTTCTCCAAATGTAGAGGGCTTGAGTGATGTACTTCCTGGGAACACTGAGTAAAGCTTCCCAGGATAAATCGCTGCAAGGAATCCTGGGAAACCAGCAGCAATATCAAACCTGTCAGGGATCTGGAGGAGGTGACAGACAAATGAGATCGCTTTTAGGAAAAGCCTTCTAGTAGTGACAATGATTCGAATGTAGGGAATAGAAACAAGAGGCAGGACAAATGTTTATCAAACAAAGGACTTTTATCTAGAGCATATAAAGAATTAAAAATGTCAGGCCCCCAAAATTCAAAGATCTAATCCAAAACTGGACATCTGGGATGAATATACACTTCTCAAAGGAAAAAATACAAATGGCAAATAAATATGTGAAAACATGCTCATCATTGGTCATTCAAGAAATACAAATTAAACAACACTGAGATTCCATCTCACCCTAGAAAGAATGGCTATCATCAAGGAGTCAGCCAATACCCAAGGCTTCATGGGCTATGGAGAAAAAAGAACTCTTTTCCACTGTTGGTAGGAGTGTAGACTGGTACAAGTACTGTGGAAATTATTGTGGCAATTCCTCAAAAACTAGGATTGGAAGTCACATTAGACCCAGTTATTCCCCTTCCAAGTATTTTTCCAAAAAAAAAACAAAAAAACTGAAAACATCATCCCACAGCAATATATTTGCACCTGTTTTTGTAGCAGGCAATTTATCATAGCTATATCTTGGAAACAACCCAAATACCCATCAACTGAGGCGTGATACCAAAAAAGATATGGTAGTTTTATACAATGGAATATGACTCAGCTATGAAAAGATAAAGTAGAGGCTTTTATAGTTAAATGGATGCAACTAGAGACCATATTCAAAAGTGAAATGAATCAGACCCTCATGAGCAAACACAGTATTGTCTCCCTAGAGCTAGAACCTGAAAAAGTAAATAAAATCCAAAAGGTAGAGTAGATGTTGTGAAAGGGAAAGAGAAACGATTCAAAGAAAAGAAACAACTGGGATGAGGAAAAAAAAGAAAAGAAGGAAGGAAGGGAAAAAGAAATAGATGTATATACACACAATAGCTTGGATAATTGTACTGCTGGTCTATTGAAAAGATCAGTTGATGCTTCAATTTGTTTTCTCTCTCTCATTTTTAATTTAATGTTTTGACCAACTTGAAATGCTTATATCTAGCAATCTGACCAACTAATTTGAGGACAACAATGTGCAATTTAGCAACCATTGTTGAATTTCTATTGAAAAAGAAAGAAGAAGCAAGAGGTGAGAAGGGACAGCACTGCTGAACTGAGGTCTGGGTGGGAAAAGCTAAAGCATGCCACAGCAGTCACAGGACCTGGGAGACGCACAAGGCCGGGTGTGGTGAGTGGGAATGATGGGTGAACCAAGAGCCAGCTTGCTGGGAACATCCTGCTGAACTGGATCCGCACGGTTCTGGGCGTGCCAGACTCACCTGAGTCTTGTTGCCAACTGCACGGAAGGAGAACTGGTGGGGAAGACTGCATGCTGTTGCTTTTCCTGGAGAACCTTGCTGTAGCTGGTTTTCCTGATACAGATGTGGCTGTTCTCCTTGTCAGGGGAGCTCATGCTCCCACTCTCATCAGGGATGGCTGTGGTCCTCTCTGGGGGAGTTCCGGTCTTTGCCTTGAGGGCTGCTTCCTGGCTAAAGTGCAGATCCCTCAGCCTTCTGGCATGGAGATATATGTATATATATTTAGTACAGGGTCTCACTATGTAGATCAGACTCGCAGTGATTCTCCTGTTTTTCAGGCTCCCAAGCACTAGGATTACAGGTGAGTACCAATACTCCTAGTCTTAATCACTGTCTCAGCGCATCTCCTGGGCAGGGCTGGCCCAGCACAGTGAGGATCGAATGTGGCCACTGTGTTCTCCTAAGCAGGTGGTTTAGCTTTTGGCGTGGATCCTATAAGCTCACCCATCCAGATATTTCTAGCTTCTACCACTGGCCTTTGGGCCTTCCTGATGCAGATCCTTGGTAGACTCATGTGGGACATTGTTAGGAGATCCAAGCCCCCAGCTGGGTTCTTTGGGTCCCTGGCCTGTGGATGGATCTCTTGCACTTTTCTGCACTTCACTTTCTGGGTGACTTTATTTTTCTTTTTTCCGGTACTGGGGATTTAGTTCAGGACCCTGTGTTTACCAGGCAAATGCTTATTCTACTCAACTATCTCCCTGACCCAGAAACAACATCTGTTTGTTTGTATTTTAGGGAAAGGTCTACAAGGTGGTCAGGGTCTCACTACTAGATCGGACTCGCAGTGATCCCACCTGTTTACAGCTTCCCAAGAGCTGGGATTACAGGCGCACACCACTACACCAAGTCTCAAAGGCCGTCTCAGCGGGCTCTGGGGGCAGGGCCTGCACAGGATCAAACCCTGGCCTCTGTGCCTGCTTGTATGCACTTTAATACGCTAAGCTATTTGCTCACCCTAGTCTAGGTGACTATTATAAAATAATACTATAAATGAGATGTCCTATATTAAGTATTTGCAAGTATTCCCCTTGCAAATACTGACAACACAGTGAACAATAACAACAACAACAACCAAAGGAAGACAGACAGACTACAGAGGGCTTAAAGGGATGCTAAGGGGATTAAAGAAAAGAAAGAAAGCCTGAAAGTGGGTCAGAACAGCCTCAAGTCATTGTGTCTGCCTTAATGTGAAACACATTTATACCTCCATACCTAACACACCCTGGAACACTAATATCAAGATGAACTCAGGTTATTTCCTCCTCAAACTATTCCTTTGCTATGTTTTTCAGCTGGATATTTTTTCCATAGAAATAAGCTACATTTTGACTACATAAATTGTTGCGAGAAATTTCTATCATTTCCATCAATGTAGAAATGGTCAGAAAAAAATAATTATTTCATTCCTTGCTCAGTTCTTTTTCAAAATATATCACATGCCCTCCTCTGCCCTGTGTTGCCCGGACTCCTTGAACACTATGTAAGGAGCTGCCCCAGGAGGGCTGGCACCATTCCAGGCTACTTGGGGCCTTATGATGTCACCCTTTCCCACCACCTTTGCACCAGTAGCTTACCAATCTTTATTTTTTTTCTTTGCTGGTTTACAATATAATTCCATTGACATGGACTTGATTTTTAAACATCCATTGCCCTAGGAGGAGCTCAAATGCTCTAGTGAGAATAGAAAAGGAGAACCTGGTACAAATGAGAGTCCAACAGACCTCACAAGGGGTCTCCTGCCCAACAGTGAAGCCTGGGGAGCCCTGCAGCAGGTCTGTCCTTCCTGTAGGTCCTGTAGAAGTTGGCTTCCAAGGCCTCGTCCTCCTGGCTGTTTTCTTGCTGCTGGTTTCTTTGGTTGCCCAGATGGACAAGGCAACCACTGTGTCAAATGTCATCCGTCTTATGTCACAACAAAAGAAATGTCCCGAAGAGCCCTATGCTGGCATTTCAAGGCTCCAGCTTAAACATTGGTCACATGCTGCTGCTGTTAATGACTCACTGGTAACAACTGGTCATCTGTTTCCACTCAACTTGAAGGGGCAAAGAAGTGCCCTGTAAGTGTGCGAGGAGCGAAGAGGACAGGGCATGCACCAGGCAGCTCTCGCAACACTCTCGCTTACTGTTTAAAAATAAACTTTGCTTTTCTTGTTTTTAATGGAAATTGCTACTGATATTGACATAGAGAATTATATAATGTGTTTGCAATCATCACAATGTAATCTTGGTCTGGGTAGGAAATTTTTAAGACTGATTTGTCTCTAGTGCTTAAAACAAGGCCTGTAATACAGGAGACTTTAAACAAATATTTGGGGATAAACAGAACTGCTGTAAGAAATAAGCAGAGACAGAAAGAAGTGAACTAAGAGTAATGTTTCTTTCATCAGAATGTTTATACCTAACTTAGTCTTTATTATTTTTTAAAAACACTGTTTAGTTACTTTTCTCTCATTACTGGGACAAAATTATCTGACACCCAAAGTTAAGGGGAGAAAGGTTTAGTTAGCTCACAGTTTGTAGAAGTTTCATTCCATACTTGGCTGGCTCCAAGAGGCGAGGCTTGGTAGACAGGTATTGCAGAGTTGTGACAGTTTGTAGCAGACAGAAGGTAGCAAAGTAAGCAAGAGGCAAGACAAGCCTCCTGTGTCCCCTATGTTGTATCCAGTCTACTGGGATTAGGACAGTACCAAAGCAATCAGTGGGTTGATTTAGTAACTGTCCACCCATAATCCTAGCAGTGCACCATGAATTGATCACACTATCAATCATGACTGCATGAGGCTTCCAGGAACATCTAGACACAAGCCATAACAAACCAAGCAAGAAACTTCAACTACTACATTTAAATGATGTTAACACCTGTGTCTTCTCTTGCTGACACTCAGAATGTAGGTCTCCCTTTCTGCAAGCCCCAGGACCTCCAAATGACTGCTGGGCCTTGTGGTTAGTTAGGGGAACTTCCTTTTTGGGGAATCTTCCCTCTGATTCTGAGTGTCTGGGTGCTGCATCTCACCACTGAATACAATATTAAACTAGCAAGGAAGCCCATAATTATTCATATGATGACAAGCAGCATCATGTGGTAACTAGTAGAAAAAAAGAGGAGAAACCATGACAGGCAGTTTTCATGTTTCCTGGCTTTACCTACTGGGTTCTGTATTCTGGTCATTGATCTGCCCTCGTGCTCAGAATCAAAATATGGCCTCCTCTGTGGAGCTGCACAAGATTTGGAAGCAGCAGACCAGAAAGATAATCTCAACCCCTCATGCCAAGAGCATTTTTATGTCTCCCCAGCATCAGATTTCGTCCTGACACATGATGAACCTGAATTCCCCAGGAAGCAAATGAAATGATGTCAGGGTGTTCTGCATAGACTGACTGGTGAAGGCCAGTCAGTCCACAACAAAGGCTTCAAAAAGGACCTGTGCATCTCTTGGATGCTTTGGGTTTTTTTTTTTCCTTCTAGTGAGGAGCCTCTGTAAAATATGGCTACATCCCTGGTTTACCTGAGGTAAACATGGAATTCCAGTTAATTTGAACAGAGTGGATGATTAATAATTTCTTTTTCTTCTATTGCTATTTCCTAGCCTTTTTGTGTTACAGGTAATACTATAGTGATGGATTTTCTTTTACCCAGAGGCAGTATACAGCATGGGAGATAAAAGCAGAGGAGGTAGACTAAATTGGGTGAATCTTGCCTATTCCTCTTAGGAGCTAAGTAAATGACACCAGGCCAGTTACTGAACTCTCTGTGCCTCGCTTTTACTATCTGTAGCATGAGCTTTGTTATGGTTTGGATATGGTTGAAGTGGGACCCAAGTGTTCTTGTATTAAAACGTAACTGCCACAGTGCAATTTTAAGACTTGAACTTAATCTGACAGCGGTACTTAGAGGTATAGCCTTTGGGGGGCATGGGATTAAATTCATCAGAATGGAGCTGCCATGATGGCTTTATAAAAAGAAGCCAGAAGATGTATGCACTGTCCCTGTTTCTCAGCGCCACCTCAGGATTCTACACGCAAAACGCCACCACTAGATGCAGCTTTCCAACACTGGACTTCTGGAATTACCAGCCAGAATAAAAATACCCAGCCTTGTAAAAATACTCAGTATTTCATGATTGTAACCCTAAGCAGACACAAACATCCTGCATGTTATACATAAAGGCTTATTGCCACTCTACATTTCCTTGTGCTGGCAAGAACAATGCAGTGATGATAATGATCTGTTAGAAGAATCATGAAATTAATTCCTAAAATGTACCTATTCTATTTTAAATTCACTTTTGCAAAAGAAAGCCAGATTCTTACTTTTTATAGTTTTAGTTGATAGCACTACAAAGTTCTAAAACTTTAAAGTATTATTTTGAATTTCTATTTTCTCTTTCTGTGTCTTGACACACTGTTGATAGGAGATAGGAATATATGCATTCTGTCTCTCTCTCTCTCTCTGTCTCTCTCTCTCTCTCTTTCTCTCTCTCTCCCTCTCTCTCTCCCTCACCCCTTTCTGCAAGAGCTATTTGCCATATCCACACCCCAGCTCCTTATGGAAGAGGATGGGCTAACCAGTCAGTGTTGCCAACATACAGAGCTTGTACTGGGAGAAGATACCCAGGTGGGAACTTCAACAGTGCCAGAGACTGCAGCAGTAGGAGGACACACCAGGAAGACGCAGTGTTAGAGCTGACATTTGGGAAGTTGAACACCCTTTAGGAGAGGGAAGCCCACTGTGCAAGGTAAGAGTCCAGCACAGTGAGACTTAGCATGTAAATAAGATAATCCCTCTGAATTTCTGCATCACAGTTGCTAAATCTTGTTCTTATGCCACAAATAGGTCCACTTACAGCAGTCCAGTTGTTGAACTCCAGTCACTCTGTGCTTGTAGTCTCTGGTCTAGAGTCTTTTCCCCATCTTTCTTCTTTTTTCTTTTTGTGCCCCGCAGTTGGAAAAAGTTTATTTATTTATGTATGTATTTATGTATTTATTTATTTAATTATTTAGTGGCCAGTTCAGCACCCCCCTGGTGCTGGGACTGGCACAGCATATGGTGCCAGGGATTGAACTGAAGTACCCATGCCTCCCTACGCTTACCTAAGCAGGCACTTTAGACCACTGAGCTATCTCATCAGCCCAATTTATAGGGTGTCACTTCACAGTTTGGGCTGGTAGTGATCTTCCTGTCTGAGCCTCACTGGAATTACAGGTAATGTACTACACACACATTTTTGGGGAGCATGGCACACCCAAGGTTCCAGGGTGTGGAACAGCATGTGGTATCAGGTCATACTTGGGACCTTGCACTTGCTAGACCAATGCTTAGACCCCCGAGCTACTTCCCCAGTGCCATAGTTGGAATAGGTAGGCGAATCCTAGATAATTTTTTACTTCTTGGCAGGCAGCTACTTTGCACTCAAATACATCTTGTACTTTTACTTAAAGAACTTTGTTTTCTGAGCACTCTCTTGGTCCCATGCTGAGTAGAAGGAGGTATTTTCTTGGTCCACAAATTGAGTATGTTTGGTACTATCAACACTCAAAAATTTTTTAATGTATTTGGTTTAGGGTCTACAGGGTCTCACAATGTGGATATGACTTGTGATTCTCGTGTTTTCAACCTCCCAAACGTTGGAATTACAGGTGCGTGCCACTATGCCCAATCTCAATTGCCATCTCAGCGTGCCCTGGGGTCAGGCTGGCATGGCACACTGGGGATCAAACCCTGGCTGCTGTGCTCTGTGTAAGCTGGTGCTTTAGTCTGCTAAGCTATCTGGCCGGCCCTTATCCAAAGTTCTTGAGCTGCTTGACTTTAAGAAGAATGGTTTTGTTGAAAAGATCCTCCAGGGTAGGTACACTGACATCTCTCCTGTATGTCCCATCGTCCTCATCCATCAAGAAAGCACTGCTGTGACATTACTTCTACAGACATGATTATTTCCTCTTAACAACTTTGTTGATAATGATTTTGCTGCTTGCCTGAAGCTTAGCTCTCCTCTCTTCCTCAGTGAGGTTTTGCATATGTTCAATTTTGTTTTCTCCTTTTCGCCTGCTGGTCTTCTCTGTCTCTCTTGACTTTTTTTTTTAGCTCTTGAACTTTCCATGCCTCTTGTTCCTCTTCATTTTTATCATCACTATTAACTGCATCCAGGGCAATCAGAGGCTGGTTGTTCTCCTCCAGATCTTTTATGGTCTTCTCTTCTACAAGCTTAAGTGTGTACTTGCAACTTTTCTCAGCCATGCATTTGGCTTTCTGCTCTAATTCTTGCTTCAGTGCTTCAGCTTCACATTTTTGAATAGTCCTATTGAATAAAGCTAGTTTAAAGTGAGGCTTTAATCTTATCTTCACTATGTACTCTGCATACTCAAACCGTGATTTTGATTCTTCCAGAACATTCTTCACGGAGGTATAGCTCAGTGGTAGAGCATTTGATTGCAGAACATCCTTCACTTTCATGATTTCTCTTTTTTCTCTCCTGGACTTCCTAATGCATCATGCACCAGCACTACTCTGCTTCCTCATCATCAATATCTTCTCCTTCCCTGCTACCTTCACATTCTGTATGCCAAGCATCTCCTTCTATGTGAGTCACTTTCTCCCACTATTTCAGGTTCCACCACTTTCAGAGGTCAAGGCAATCTCCCTTTCACATCTTCACTAATCTGGTTTTATAAGTGACAGTGAGGAGTCACTAGATGACTCCTCTTGCTCCTTAGCCTGTGCTTCTTATTCTTGGCTTTCGTAAGGAGCTAAAATTCATCTTTCTCATCTAATGATTATTAAGGCTATAGTCTAGTCTTTTTTCACAAATTTGCCTTCACTTTCTCCATTGAAACTTAACCTTTTTCATGATGGACCAGGTACCCCTGGCCATAGTCTGAATGGGTATCTCACAAGTGTTTGGGATAGACATATTGATAGCAGCAGCAGTGAGTCCCCAAACTTGACTGAATCCAAACAGTCCTACGGACCTCCCTGAGACTAATCTTGGAACTAAGATGGCCAAAGAGGCTGGGGATACGTCCTTGCAGCTGAGACCTGGTGCAAGTTGGGAGCTTGCCAGCCACAGCTGATAAGATGGGACAATTATTGTGGTCAGGGACACTTGGACATGGGTTGTAGACAGAGGTGGAAAGAAGATGGCATGTATATCTAGATAAGCAATCATCCAAAGCTAATTTGCAAGGCCCTGCATGACTTTAACCATATTAATTCTTTCTTTTTTTTCTTTTTTAATTTTTATTATACTGAAGTACAAATATCAATGAGACAGTTTTAAGATACCTTGACAAGATGGATTTGATAAATTAATACATTGCAAACTGTTTTCATAATGTTTTGGTATCATAGAAGGTGCATACATGATATTACACTTACAGACATTGTTATAGCAGATGTCTCTTATCAGTAAATTAAGAGAGTGTAGCCGTCTACGTATCTTATTTTTTATACCTGAATTACATCCAAGATTCAATAATTAATACTTTCTGCCTTGTTATTTTCCTAGTGGTTGTCCATAGTACTAGAAGCCGACATAATATCCTGTCCAACCACCATTAGTGCAAATCTTGCCTCTCATAGAATTATGTAGAAGCACAGCATTATCTATCCCAACTGTACTGTCCATACACACACATCATGATTCTTCCTTTCTATACCCCTTCCTTTGTCTACACCTGTCAAAGATGGGCACTCAATTGTCATTCAACTAACTTAGGTGCCTGAACTCGAAGACACAATCCAACAAACTCCAGCATTCCACAACAATAGTGGGTTACCTGAAGAAGTTGTCAACCATAGCCATTTACAGCTATTTAATAATTATCAACTTACTATTATGGCCCTGCGGTGTATACCTCATTTTTATACTTTTTCTGCTGAATGGTTATGACCTAGATAGAGCAAGACCTATATACCAACACATGTACTTTGTATTTATTATGAGTTCAGGGAAGTCCCCTCAGGGTTTATCTCATAGTCCTATGCCTTATTCTGTAGATCCTTTTTGTCATCCATGTGGATGAGTCACAGCCAATGTTTGACCAGTTTACTCTCTGTGAGAGCCTGAGAGAAAGTTTTCTCTCCATGTGACTCTCCCTAGGCACACTATAGAACTTCAGTCTCATTCCGCTGTGGCTCCATAATCTCCTTGTTCAGAAAATTTGGGGCTCAACTCGGTTTCATGATGTTGCAGTACAGGTTCTCCTATGTTCTGAGTCTTCGCTGACCTTGAAAAACCAAAATGTTGGCTGGCCTTGTGGCTCTTCTATTTCTCCAATTTTGATCTGTGAACTTAGGTTGTTAACCATCCAGAAGAAAAACTGATTAGCATCCTGCAGCATATGCCATTCACTTTGCCTTATCTGACTCAATTGTTTTTAGTTGTTGTTGTACGTTTCCACTAGTATTTCTTCTTTTCACTTCTTATACAAGGAAGACTATAAGATTTTTACACATATGTGTCTGGTTTATTTCACTTATGAGTATATGCTCAAGTGGCATCCACTTCAATATAAATGCTTCAAGCTTATCATTCTTAATAGCTGAGTAATACTCCATTATATAGAAATACCACATCTTTTTCAACCGTTTCTCATGTGATGGATATCTTGGTTGTTTCCAAGATTTTGCTATCACAAATTGTGCTGCGATAAACATAGGTACACATATGTCACTATGATACAATGTTTTCAGTTCCTCTGGGAAAATTCCCAGTACAGGGATAGCAGGCTTGAATGGGATTTCCAGTCCTACTCTTTTGAGGAGTCTCCACAATGGTTGTACCGGTCTACATTCCCACCAGCAATGGAGAAATGTTCCCTTTTCCCCACAACCTCGCCAACATTTGTTGTTGGTTGATTTCCTTATGATAGCCATTCTTTCTGGAGTGAGATGATATCTCAGTGTTGTTTTTATTTGCACTTCACAGATGGCTAGCGATGTGGAGCATTTTTTCATATATTTATTCACTTCTTTAATTTCGTCCTCTGAGAAGTGTGTATTCATCTCAGATGCCCATTTCTGAATTGGGTCTTTAAATTTGAGGGCCCTGTTATATCTTAGTTCTTTATATATTCTAACAGTAGTCCTCTGTCTGATTGCTTATTAGTTAGGATTTTTTCAAAATTTGTGTGCTGTCCTTTCACTCTGTTGACAATTTCTTTTGACAAGCAGAAAATCCGTAAGAAGAGTTGATCCAAGTTGTTGATTCTTTCAAGTGCTTCCCGTGCGAATATATGTTTGTTCATGAACTCTTTACCTACCCCTATATCTTCAAGAGTTCCTCCTACTTTCTCTTCCACGAGATTGGGTGTTTCTGTTTTAATGTTTAGATCTTTAATCCATTTTGACTTTAACTTAGTGCAAGGTGATAGAGCTGGGTCAAGTTTTAGTTTTCAGCATGTAGAAAGCCATGTTTTCCAGCACCATTTGTTAAAGAGGCTATCTTTCTTCCAGTGAGCTTGTGTAGCCCCTTTGTCAAAGATAAGATGGCTGAGTGTTTTTGTAGATGCCTCTGGGTCTTCTAATCTATTCCACTGATCCTCAGGTCTATTTTGTTGCCAATACCATGTTGATTTTAACACAGTGGGTTTGTAGTATAATTTCAAGTCAGGAATTGTGATGCCTCCTGCCTTGTCTTTATTGGTCAAGATTGCCTTTGCTACTCTAGGTCGTTTGTGGTTCCAAATAAATATTACGATTGATTTCTCTATATTTGGGAGGTATGTTGGTGGAAGTTTGATGGGGATTGCATTAAATCTGTACAGCAATTTTGGGAGTATGGCCATCTTCATGGTGTTAGTTCTTCCTATCCAGGAGCACAGAATATCTTTCCATTTTCTGAAATCCTCTATAATCTCTTTTCTTAGGGTGTTGTAATTTTTCATGAAAAGATCTTTGACTTCCTTGGTGAAGTGAATTCCAAGGTATTTCATTTTCTGTGGGGGTGCTACTGTAAAAGGTATTTTTTCTATTGTTTCCCTTTCAGTGTGCTAGTTTTTGCAGAGGAATGCTATTGACTTTTGAGCATTGATTTTGTATCCTGCTATGCCACTGAATTTCCCTATCAGTTCTAGTAGTTTCTTGGTGGAATTTTTGGCATCTTCCAAGGAAAGTATCATGTCGTCTGCAAATAGTGATAATTTAACTTCTTCTTTATCTATTCTTATTCCCTTTATTTCTCCCTCTTTTCTAATGGCTATTGCTAATGATTCCAAGACTATATCAAATAGGAGGGGTGATAGAGCACATCCTTGTCTTGCACCTGATTTAAGAGTAAAAGATTTTAATTTTCCCCCATTTAGGATTATATTGGCTTTTGGGTTGTTATAGATGCCTTTTATCAAGTTAAGATAGGGTCCATCTATTCCAATTTTCTGTAGGACCTTGAATGTGAGTGAGTGTTGGACTTTGTCAAAGGCTTTCTCTGCATCAATTGAGAGGATCATGTGGTTTTTAGATTTCGGTCTATTAATATAGTATATTACATTTATACATTTTCAAATACTGAACCATCCTTGCATCCCTGGAATGAATCCTACCTGGTCATAGTGTATGATCTTCTTGATGATTTGCTGTATTCTATTTGCCAGGATTTTGTGGAGTATTTTTGCTTCTATGTTCATGAGGGAGATTGGCCTGTAATTCTCCTTTTTGCTTGTGTCTTTTCCTGGTTTTGGAATCAGTGTTATACTTGCCTCCACAAATGATTTTGGGAGGAGTGCTTCCTTTTCATTTCCATTGAAGAGTTTGTGGAGTGTTGTGGATAATATCTTCTATAAATTTCTTGTAGAATTCAGCTTTGAATCCATCAGGAGCTGGACTTTTCTTTGTCGGTAGGCTTTTTACTACGTTTCATATTTTGTTGGCTGTTATCAGCTTATTGAGAGTTGTTATATCTTCTTGATTCAGTTTTGGTAATTTGTACCTTTCGAGGAATCTGTCCATTTCTTCTGTGTCTTCTATTCGGTGAGCATAAAGATTCTCAAAGTAACTATTGATAATCTTCTAATTTCTGCTGGGTCTGTGGTGATTACACCCTTTTCATTCCTTATTGCTTGTACTTGAATTTTCTCTGGCCTCTTTTTGATAAGGTTGGCAAGAGGCTTATCAACTTTATTTAGTCTTTCAAAGAACCAACTTTTTGATTTGTGGATTCTTTGAACTGTTTTTTTCATCTCAATTGAATTAATTTCTGCTCTAATCTTTATGATTTCTTCCCGTCTTTGCGCTCTGAGTTTTGTTTGTTCTTCTTTTTCAACTTGTTGGAGGTGCAACATTAGGGTGCTAATTTGTTCCCATTCTGTTTTCTTAATGTGTGAGTTCATAGCTATGATTTTCCCTCTAAGAACTGCTTTCATCGCATCCCATAAATTTCGGTAAGTTGTACTTCAATTTTCATTGAATTGTAGATATTGTTGAATTTCTTGTTTAATTTCTTCTATGACCCATTGATTGCTGAGTAGGGTGTTGTTTAGTTTCCATGAATTTAATGGATGTTTCTGGTTTCTTTTGTCATTTATTTCTAGTGTCATTGCATTGTGGTCAGATAGTATGTATGTGATAATTTCTATTTTCTTGCATATACTTACACATGACCTATGGACTAATATGTGGTCTATTTTGTGGAAAATGACCCGAGTGCAGCTGAAAAAAATGTGTATTCAGTTGTGGTTGGGTGGAATACTCTGTATATGTCCACCAGGTCCATTTGTTCCAATCTCTGGTTCAGTTGTGCTACTTCCTTGCTAATTTTTTGTCTGGTTGATCTATCTTTTTGAGATCAGGGGATGTTAAGGTCTCCTGTTAAGATTGTGTTCTTAGACATTAGGTTTTTCATGTCCTTTAAGATTTGTCTTACATAGTTGGGTGCTCCTGTGTTTGGTACATAGATATTTATGAGTGTTACCTCTTGCTTTTGAATTTTTCCCCTGACCAACATATAGTGGCCTTCTTTGTGTTGTTTGATCAGTCTTGGTTTGAAGTTGGGACTGTCTGAGAACAGAATTGCTTCTCCTGCTTTTTGCTGAGGTGCTGCAGCATGGAGTATTGTTTTCCATCCTTTGACTTTGAGCCTATGAATGTCCTTTTGAGTTAAGTGTGTTTCTTGTATACAGCATATTGTTGGATTTTGTTTCCTAATCCACTGTGCCAGTTTATTTCTCTTAATTGGAGAATTGAGTCCATTTACATTGATGGTTATAATTGAAATGTGATGATTTATGTTTGTCATGGTATTTACCTGTTGTTTACTCCTTTGTAAGCTGTGTTTAATTGTCTGTCCTGTTTAGTGGTTTCCTTCCATTCTCATTTGTGCAGTTCTGGTCATTGTGGTCTCTCTCTAGAACATCTTTCAGCAGCCTGTGAAGGCATGGCTTTGTCATCATGCAATTCTTTAGTTGTTCTTTGTCATGGAAGTATTTCACTTCTCCATCAAACTTGAAAGAGTTTTGCAGAGCATACTAGTCTGGGCTGGAATTTGTTTTCATAGAGGACTTGAAGAACTCTGCTCCATGCTCTCCTTGCCTTCATTGTTTGTGTAGAGAAGTTGGCTGTAATTCTGATGGGTTTTCCTTTAAATGTGAGTTGCTTCTTCTCTCTAGCAGCTTTCAGTATATTATTTTTGTGTTGGATTTCTGGGATCTTAACTATTATATGTCTCTGTGTGTTTCTACTTGGGTTGAAGTTATTTGGTGTTCTGTATGCTTCGGTGAGCTGTATGTTGGATTGTTTCCTCATATTTGGGAAGTTTTCCGCGATTACTTCTCCCCAAATTCTTTTTATGTCATTTGTATTGACTCCTTCATTCTCCTTGATACCAATTATTCTCACACTGTTCATCCTGGCGTCATCTTGCAGGTGATGGATTATATTTCCCTGCATTCTAGTTATTTTTAAGAGAGCCTTTCTCATCTTTTCACTAGCTACACTGGCATCTTCAAGATCTGAAAATCTGTCTTCACTTTCACTCAAATGGCTTTGCAGACTTATGATTGCTATTTTTAGTTCTTCTATATCTCTTTGACTCTGTTTGATGCATTCTGTTTCTTTTCTGTATTGGTCATTCAAGGAGTCCATCATATTTCTGATCTCCTCAATTTTTTATCCATGTCTTCTTTAGAGGTAATTATTAATTCTTTTTCTGCAGTGTTTCTTCCAAGTTTGGTTTCCTCTGTATATTTTAGGACTTGTTTCTGCATTTCAGGTGCTATGATTTCAAAGAATTCTTTTTTTTTCAAAGAATTCTTTTTGATTTCAAAAATTATTTCTGCTTTGAGTTCCTCATGACCTTTCTGCTGTTGTGTCTTTGCTTCAGATGCTATTAATTCATATGTTTCAGCTAGAATAGTGCTCTCTGCACTTGTTCCGGGTGAGCATTGTTTTTCCACCCAATGTTTCTGGAATTCATTCTTTATTTCATATATAATGTATTCAGATATCTCTTTTTCAATTTTCTTATTTCCTCTATACCTTTCTGCTGTTGTTCCTTTGTTGCTGTATCTGTTAATTCATTCATTACAGCTGAGCTAGTGTCTTCTGTCCTTATTGGTGGACTCGAGGTCTGGGATTGTGTTTTTCCCCTTGTCTTTGTCATTTTCTACAGAACTGACCTTTGACCTTTGGTGTAGAGCTTTGGTGCAGCTATATCCTTAGCTTGTTATGAGTTTTGGGTGCCACTCTATTAAGTTTGAGATTATCCAGGTATTCCTATCCTGGATCTAGCTGTTGTGTTAAATTCCTTTTTGCTGCAGCTCCTGTGGTTCCCCTCTGTTGGTTTCCTGGTCAGGTGAGCATGAACTGAACTGGGATGCAGAGCAAGTAATCAAAATTCCCACTGTCTTGGCTGGCTTTGGGGCGAGTATCTGGAAAATTGCCAGAGTCAGCCCTCCTGTGTCAGGCAGGTCGCTCTCTAGGTGGGCAGGCCTGGACTTTGGTGGGTCTGCACACACTCACTGATCTGGAAAGCCTTGTGAGTCCTGCAAATTCCCACTCACTGGGAGAGCTTGGGGTGCATTCCAGGAGGCCACTGGAGTCAGCCACTATCTCAGGCTGGTCTCTGGGGCTGGACGGGCGAGGGTGGGATCGAGGAGCCCCATCTTTCTTCTAATGCTAGGTACATTGCAAAGTACAGAGAAGAGTTCTAGGGCTGCAGAGATAGCTCAGAGGCATGATCATCTACCTGGCAAGTGCAAGGTCCTGAGTTCTATTTCAAGTACTAAGTAATTTAATAAATATAGTTCCAACACACACATACCCACAGAGCACACAAAACACCACAATAACACTCCACCAGGGTTCCAGGCCAGATTTCCTCTGTAGAAGGAGAAACCATCCACTTCCTGAGCTTGTACTTCCACCATCAAAGAAGAATTCCATGCACATTCTCATCACTCTGCATAACTCAAATATGGATTGTCATTTGATTCGATATCCTTTAGAGTAAATAAACACAACTCTTCAACAGGGTTGTTTCTAGGTATTGAATAAAAGGTAAATACCTTTCTTGACCACATCATTCCTCATGCTCTAGACAGTTGTTATAAACTGAATGTTTATGACCCCAACATTCATATGTTCAAATCCTTAATGCGATGGTATTAGGCAGAGTGGCATTGGTAGACAACTAGGGCATAGACTTAGAGCCTTCATAAATAAGACCAGTAGTTGTATAAGGGGAGATATTAGAGAACTCTCTCTGTTCTCTGCCATGTGAGGACACAATAAAAAAAGCAGCCATACACAGCCAAGCAGAAGCCCTCACCAGAGCGTGACCATGCTACCATGCTGAACTTGCATTTTCAGTCTTCTGGATTGCAGAAAAGGTATTTCTGTAGCTTGTGAACTGTCATTTGTTGGCATTGCTTGGCGACAGACCAAAGGGACTCAAATACTCATCCTGAAATTTTGTAGAAAAATCGCCCAATGCTGAGACATGGCTCCCTTGCTCTGTTCTTAATTCTCAAGTAGAAAGAGCATCTGCTTGAGATAGCAATTCCCTCCTTTTTAGTCCCTATAGTACTGATTGGAAAAGATCAGAAGAACTATGGAATCAGCATGTTTTTACTGCTGTGGAATAGAATTCAGTGGTGTGGAACAAAAGTTAGTCAACTTTTAAGAGTTGAATAATCAATGGCTGGAAAAAAATAATAATGTTTTCCTACCAACATCCAAACACTTCTCCTGCCACCTCAAACCATACCTCTCTGTTCAACTGCCTCCTCAATCTGCCCAGCCAACACTACTACCAACAGGGCAATCTTCTTCATTACCAGTAATAGCAAGTCCTCTCTCCTCACCAAAACCTGACTTGCAGTGGGTATGTGACTCAGTTCTGCAACGGCTCCCTGAATAGAAGCTTTAGGAAAATGCCTCAGAAAAACTTTCCTCTTTTTACGGAGATAATGGCATAATGTAGGCCACCTTTTCAATACAATGGCCTGCCAGTATATAAAATCTGGTTCTACCAATATCTTGGAGACAGGTGACCTAAGAAGAAAACCAATTTAGAAGAGTAGGATTTAGATCTAAGAGATTCACAGGTCTGGCTCTGAATGTATGAAATCTAAATTTGATCCCCCTTTGGAGTTCTTGTTAATGGAGGAAAAACATGTTTTATTATTTATACAACTAGATCTTGGTGTTCCAATATAATACTGAAAAAGCATAGTAACTAATAACTTTTCTTTCAAATATATTTGGTTCAAGGTCTCACTACACAGCTCAGACTGAATGATCCTCCTGTTTTCAGCCTCCCCAGCACTGGGATTATAAGCATGTGCCATAATGCCTGGTCTCAGTGGCCAGCTCAGCATGCCTGGGGGTGGAGCCAGCATGGCATGTGGTACCAGGGATCAAACCTTGGTCCCTGTACTTGCCTAAGAAGGTGCTTAATCAGCTGAGCTACCTTGTGAGCCCTCATAAGTAATAATTGATAAATACCTTTACACCAAAGTTAGTACATAGCATAGCTAATAAGTCTGCTAATGACTTTGTGCAAGATAAATTAGAAGAATTTATACTGTAGATTAGTAGAAGCTACAATAAGGATAATTTATAGATAAACAGTGTAGGATCTAATGCTTAGAATCTGCCCTAACCTGGAAGAAAGCCAGAGCCAGATGTTACGATTTCCCCTTTGGGTCTCCGACGTGAAATTCTAGACAAGAGCCTCAGGGTCATTCCATGAGTTAAATGAAACCTCTTAAATGTTCATAATCAGTGCAAAGCATGAACTTGTCATGTTTCCATAGTCATATAATTTAGACACAATCCATAAAAAATAAAGTTAATAAAAACTATTGATTCAAATTGTATAGAAATAGCAAGAAAAAATGAAGCAGGAGGAAAACAGCTAGAGGGGAAGAAAAAGTTAAACCATAAAAACTAAAATTTCTTAGTGAAGAAACTGTCAAGTTCACCAATTCAATAATGACCTTGTTAAATTTTCTTGTCAAGGAACTTCCGACAGACAATTCCAGAACTTCTACAGAAATCAACAAAATACCAAGAGCTCATGTGAGGAAAACAGCATGATTTGAATAGCGGAGGTCATTGTCACTGTGGGCCACACCAAGGGAAACAGTGATAGAGGTGCACATGTAATTCTTTGAGTCATTAATTTGTAAATGACAAAGATCGGAAATAAGGGATTTCTCTGCCCAAAAGACATCCCAATTACTAAAGATATAGTACAAAATATAACTAAAGTCAACAAAAGGAAATTGAAAAAGAATGTATGTAATTACACCAAAGGTAGGATGCATGACATTTTTCACCACCTAATACCACAATAGGTAGATGGATTAGCTCATTATACTACCTGACTTAGAAAATATAGAAAGGATTACTTAAAATAATGCCATATGAAAGGCTTAGTGGGCTTCCTCTAGTTGAATGGCATTCACACATTAGTGACAGTATTTTAAAGCTTCCTAAGTGGAAGTAAGAATGCAGTAAAATAGCTTTTAGACCACCTACATGTACTATACATTAAATTTCACAACACATTCCTTTTAGAAAATACTTGTTTTTATAACGTTCATTCCAGTCACTGATAGAAACTGCAAACAGGGATATGGAATTTAATTAATTCATGAAATGCAGCTGTATTTCAAGTCCTTGGCAACTGGCCAATAATTTTAAATTTTTACATAAAAAGAAAGAGCAATACAACAGTACACCAGAAATATTTTCAATATCCCTGTTGTTTTTAACTTAGTGAGACAGACCAGAAGAGTGAACTCTTCACAGCATAAATTTCCATCACTGGAGATAGGACGAGTGGCACACAATTGTGACAATGCAGTGATGTTAGGAGATATGACCACACAACATCATCAAATCACCTGACTTGTTCCGATTTTGATATAAAATAGCAAAAAAATAAATAAATAAAATAAAATACACCAGCTGAAACAAAGGATAAGTGATCTACACAATTAAATTGCAATACAACTGGATGTATAACTAGCTAAAACTATGTACTGAAATAGTACAAGATTTGTTCTTTTATGCTGTGTATTTTCTTCCATTATTAACCCATGTTATAGGAAGAAACACGGCTGGTAGCAGCTTCTAGGCTTAAGTGTTAACAGCTTCAGGAAAGAACTCGAGCGAAGGTTACTGATTGGTATGGCATGGGTGCCACACCAATATTAGGAGCTACTTCATAAGGGCCATTAATTTTAGGTTCCTACCTTTAAACCAAACGTTATAGCCAGTGGGGTGAATCACATAGACTCGACTAACTATTTGAGAAAACCTCTCATCACATAGATAAGATCAAAAGCTAAATCCTTGGGAAGAATACACGTAGGAAAGATTCTAATTAGCATTAATTAGAGAACATATATAAGAAGCCTGTAAAAATCATCATGTTATAACAACAACCTACAGAATGGAAGAAACTACGTGCAAATGACACATCAGATAAGGGTCTAGTACACACAGTATGTGAAGAACCCTTAAAATCCAACAACCATGATGCCAGGCATGGTGGTACATGCCTGTAATCTCAGCCCATGGGAGGCAGAGGCCGAAGGATTGTCACGAGTTCGAGGTCAGCGTGGGCTACATCAGTCCAAAGCTAGCTTGAATTATATATCAGGACCCTGTATCAAAAAAACAAACAATAAGCCCTCAACCCTCAATAAAGAAAAGCTGCCTAGTTAATAAATGAACAAAGATTATGAATAAACATTCCCCCAAGAAGATATCTAAATGGCAACACATGGAAAGATGTTCAATGCATCAATCAGGCTCTTCTGTCACAGAGGTGACTGAACATGTTACAAGGTGTTTCTGTGGCTTCTAATTTGTTCCAATGATCCTCAGTTCTGGTTTGGTGTTTGTTTGTTCATTTGTTCCTTTTGCCAGTGTCATACCATTTTTATCATAGTAGCTTTTCAGTATAATTGAAAATTGGGGGATGTGGTAACCTCTGCCTTGTCTTTTTTTACTGAGGATTGCTTTTCCTTTTCTAGGATTCTTTTGACCCCAAACGAAATTTATTTTTCTAGTTCTGTGAGGTATATTAATGATATCTTTTGATTTTCAGATGTCCTGTTCTCCTTTTTCAAAGTACCATAGTTATCAATGTAGAGATATTTTATTTCCTTTGTCACATTGATTCCTAAGTATTTCATTTTATTTGGATGCTATTGCCAAAGGTGTTACTTCCCTTGCTTCTCTTAGTTTATTGTTTGTGTATAGGAATGCTATTAATTTTTGAGTGTTGATTTTGTATCTAGTTACATTATTGAATTTGGTTATTGAATCTACACATCTTTTGGTGGAGTTTTTGGGGCTTTCTATGTATAGTATCATGTCATGATAATTTAATTTCTTCCATGCCTATCCTTATCCCTTTTATTTGTTCTTGTGTAATTACTATGGAAGGAAGATAGCTTCTTTAATAAGTAGTGCTTGAAAAACTGAATTCCTATGTGCTAAAATTAAAACTAGACCCATGACGAACACCATGCATTAAACTAACATTGAAATGGATCAAAGTTCTAAGTATTAAAACAGACAGTAAATCTGTTGACAGAACAGGAATAACTCATGAAGAAAGGTGTAGGCAAAGATTTCATGAACAAATTCCTGATCATATGGGAAATAATAAAAGAATCAAAAACGAGGATCACATCCTATGAAAAAACTTTTGCACAACAAAAGAAATCACCAAGAGAATGAAAAGACAACCCTCAGAGCAGGAAGAAAATTAGCCAGTTGTCTCCCAGACAAAGGAACATGCTTACCTAAAACATTTAAGGAATTAAAAAAAATGACACTCCCAAATGTGAGGACCCAGTCCAAATATGGGTGTTTGAGATGAATACACACTTCTCAGATTAAGAAATATAAGGAGCAAATAAATACAGTGAAGATGTTCAATATTATTCGTCATTCAAGAGGTGCAAATTAGAACAATGCTGGGATTCCATCTCACTCTAGAAATAATGGCTATTATCAAGAAATCCAGCAAGGTTACGGGGAAACA
Source organism: Ctenomys sociabilis (assembly GCA_004027165.1). Taxonomy (NCBI): domain Eukaryota; kingdom Metazoa; phylum Chordata; class Mammalia; order Rodentia; family Ctenomyidae; genus Ctenomys; species Ctenomys sociabilis. The sequence continues at coordinate 7,207 of PVKA01011089.1, read as the reverse complement.
GAAACACTTTTCCCTGTAGTGGTAATGCGGACTAGCGCAATCACTGTGGAAATCAGTGTGGAGACTGCTCAAGCTGGTGGAATATAGGTCCCATTCAACACAGCTATTCCCCTTTTGGGTATCTTCCCAGAAGAAATAAGAACATCAAACACAGCTATATATGTGCATCCATGTTCATAGCTGCATATTTCTTTTTTTTTTTTTCTTTTTCTTTTTTTGCAATACCAGGGATTGAACTCAGGACCCTGTGCTTGCCAGGTAAGCACTTATTCTACTGAGCAATCTCCTCCACCCTATAGCTGCACATTTATAACATTCAAATCTTGGAAACAATTCAAACCCTCGTCATCCAAGGAATGAGTAACATAGAGGGTTTTTTTTATAAAATATACAATGAAGTACTACTCAAGCAGAAAAAAAGGATGTTCTTGAGACATTTATAGCTAAATAGATCCACCCTGAGACCATGCTCTTAAGTGAAATAAATTGGACACCTTTGTGTGTAAATATCACATTGTCTCCTTGGTATGAGAAGTTGAAAGAATAAATAAGGACCAAAATGCACAATCGATGCTATGAAGCAGGAAGAATGTGTTCAAAAAGAAAGAGGAACTAGGGAGGAAAAAAAGGAAGAGAAAAAGAAAAAAAGAATTCTAAAAAAAGGATAAAACAGGAATGAAACTTTGTAAATAGAGGAATGAGGGGTTGAAAGGAGGGGGATTATGCTGTAAAATAATTCCCCATTATAGCATTCCCTTCCTTTGCTGCTCTGCTTCTTTCCCTCTGACCTCTTTATCTACATTTCATTCTTCTCTTCACCTGTTATTGCCACCTTTTTTCCATAATTTTTTCTCTTTTGAAGCTCACTTCCTCTTCCTTTTCTTCCTATGTATTTTCTTCTCTCTCAGTCACTCTATCTCCCTTATCCCCAGACTCATTTGCAATAGCTCATGCCTGTGAAAATCATCTATAGTTTTCAGTCAGATGGGTCATAGAGTGTGAGCTTTCAGCTTGATTTCTCACTGAGTTATCCCTATATCCATGTAAAGTATAAGGAACTTGACAGAACCTAAATTAGCTCTTGATCGACCTTTTGTGTGCAAATTCATGAAGAAACGCCAAGCTTCTGAACAACTACCACCTTATTGTGTATGATTTTCTTTCTTTGTTACAACCATACATGAATTCATGGCAACAAAAATTATTTAGCAGGGCTTCAGAAACCTTGCAAATTGCAATGTAAAAACCTCTCAATGCCTTTGCAGTTCTTATGAAAAAGATTTCTTTCGAGCTACTTTCCAACATGGAGCTTCTCTAATTAAAATAATTACTGAATTTTACTCTGCTATTCAGTTTGTGTGAAAAGTTAGAAATGAGAGCATCATTAGCAAGAACGTAGCAGCTGAATAAAGGCCACAAAGATGGAGTGAATGTGGTCACTAAGATAGTTTGGAACTATGTATGAAGGCAACTGAAATACTTCAGCCTCAAAGCAAATAATAGTAACATCTCTAAGGATCCGTTTGATTGCCACACAATAACAGGCAGAACAAACACAATTAAAGCCCATTTAAAGCCATGAGCATTTAGGCTATTTGCTTTTTAACTTTCAATCTTTGGAGAGTCTCTCAGTCACATCTCCTGTCTCTGGTAGAGTGTGTGGTTTATGCTAGGAACTCAGCTAATTTCATGTCTGCTGACTAAGTTGATAAATAAATAGTGGGTACTAGATTATCTAAAATAGTTTCCTTATGCAGTGAAAACGGTACTTTAAATGCTTTGACAACCCATGTCTGGCCACATGTGGTGACCCAGGTTTCCTGGAGAGGACTCTGGAGTCTCATCGTGTCATCATAGAAGGCAGAAGAAACACTCTGTGCCCAAGCCTTCAGGGTACCATTGCTAATAGTGATCGTCTGTAAAACTCAGACCAGGGAGGAAAATGATTTGGCAGCTAAATTGCCTTTTTGAAACCTACCTCAGCGTGGTAGAAGGGCCCAGAGGAAGGAGCCCAGATCCTCAAAAATTTCACTATGAAGAATTCTAGAGAAGCCCACATATAGGTCAAAATCATATGGTGACAGATAGTGTCCCAAATTTGACACAATGTTCATGGCTTAAGACTGTTCCTTTGCCTCTATTTTAAGTCTATAGCACATTTGGAAATTTTTTTTGTAACCAAAAATATTTTGGTATTCATGCTGGCAAATTGTTCTTCTAAAATCAACACTCCATTGAGGACTTGACCCAAGGCATATGGTGATGGCACAGCACAGAGGAGTTCTTGGTTCCTCACAGGCTGCCTGAGGATGGCTGACATCATGACTGATGAATATCAGACCAGGTGGCTCAGGGCCAACCTTCTACACTAGAGGAAACCCAGGGCCACATGCGTCCTTCACCATGGGAAGGCAACAGCATGTAAGACTGAAATTGTTGGGGAAAGTAGCCAAAATGTACAACTCTGGGGGCCAGCTTTATATCTGGACTTAGGACCCATTTTTGTGGCTTTGGTGAGATCCATGATTCCTTGGAGTATTCAAAGAAAAATGAACCCAAACTTGGATTTATAAGGCATGGCTTGTGTGGGAATAAGAAAGTAGTGTAAGGGACACAAGAGCAAAATGAAAACATCTGGGTGGCTGAAAAGGCCAGAGCTGAAGCTGGAGAAAAGCAAGAGGAAAGATTCTGTACTGACTTCATCTGCCATGATTGTGGGAATTTTTAATGAATAGATTAATAAGGTATAAAAACTTTAACAGCATTCAATTTAGATTAATGTGTAGCTTAATAGTAACCCTTTTAAATTATCCTCAAACTAAATTATTGCCTGTTATGGTAAAAGAGTTGGGTTTATTTTTGCTTTTAAATATCCAGGGGCCAGCCTGATAGCTCAATGGACTGAAGTGCTTGCTGAGGTAGAGTGCAGCCGAGGGTTTGATCCCTGGCCTGCCAAGCCAGCCCCACACATGGAGCACACTGAGACAGGTATTGAGATTGGGCATGGTGGTGCACGCCTATAATCCTGGCACTTGGGAGGCTGAAAACTGAAGATTCACTATGAGTCAAATCTACATAGTGAGACCCTATAGACCCTGTCCTAAATACAGAAAAAGAAAAAAATAAAATAAATATACAATACCACCTACATAACATTCTAAGAGTAAATCTATCTTTCTAGATATGAACATTACTTCAGAAATTGTCAAGATGAGAAATGTCAAATTGTCACTTCATACAGTGACAAGAACACAAATGCTCTTGTGCAGCGGTGTTTGATCAGAGGAATATCTCTTTTTGCATTTTATATTTTAAATATATCATAGTAACATACATAGGGGGATGTCTATAATTGGTTACCTATTGCTGCATAGCAAGTTCTTGAATTATTTTAAACCAATTAGCATTGTTACTGTCACCCATGAGTGTCCAGAATCTGCGTGGCTCTGCTCGGTGCCTGTGGTCAGTGTCTTCACAGGGCTGGGATCAAGACAGGACCACACTTGCTCCGTGTTCTCTTGGAGAATGGATTCCCTTCAAGCGTCTCATCAGTAGACCTTGGTTCTTCCCGACTATTGGGCACAGACATTGGTACCTGGCTCCTGTAGACATCAGTCCACGTGGCAACTGGTTTCCTTCAGCTGGGGTAGACAGCAATCAAAAGAATGGTTATGACAGGAAGCATCATTTTTTCCATAACCTAATCTCAGATGTGACTTCCTGTCCTTTATATTTTTTTGTGGGGGGACCTCATATTCCGTTAAAAGTGAGTCCATAGATCCAGCCCACATCAAGAAGCTAGAACTATAGGAGGATGCAAAAACCCAGGGACAGGGATTACCGAGCACAGCACGAAGGCTGCCTTCCTGGTCTATTCCTACTGCTGGAGTGAAACACCTGAGAGTGGACAGTGTATAAACAAAAGCCACTTACTCAGCTCACAAGGTTGAAAGCTGAAAGTCCACGCCTGAGCAGTCATGTTTATCTGGACTCTGACGAGGGGCTCCTGGTGGACCACGGAGGAAAACAGGCAGGGGACCATGAAAGGGAGCAGATGGTGAAACAGAAACACAAAGAGCAGTCAAAGGGGTGAAGCCTCCTCTACAACAACTCACTCTCTAGGGAACTGCCAGGGTCCCCAGACAACCATTTTAAGCCCTTCTCAAGGCCAGTGCCACCAATGGCCTAACCACTGCCCACTGACCCCATCTGCTAAAAGCTCTACCACCTCAATGCCACCATCCTCTACTTGGAACACCAAACCACCACCACATGAAACCTTGGAGGATAAACACCATCCAAAGTATAGCGCATCTATTCTGTATATACATTTCCATGTGTACTATATGCACCAGAATGTATACACACATGTGACTTTTTGCATGCATGTGGTGTACATATTTATGTTGATTACTTATGCTCCAAATTCCTGATTGTAGAATCATGTGTGACAAGAAAACAATATTCTTACTGGCACCAAAAAGACATCTCTGCAAGTTTGAGGAAAATTCTCTCACCATTTGAACCAAGACTAAATTGAAAAATGTGAAGGAGAGCAATTTTAGTGATTTCACAGATGGAAATCCTGGTGCTACTATTTAAAAGATGATATTAACCTTGTGGCATCTTCCCAGCTTCCAGGACACTACACTACTGCAAGCAACTCACTGATGACTTCAAGAAATAAATAGAAAACCTGTTACCCTGGCTCGTGGGGTGTTGCTAATCAGTATTTGAATGTTAAAAATTAAGCAATGAATATGAAAAGTAATTTACAAAAAACATGTAAACGGTTATGTTTTTGAAGCCAAGAGGGAGTTGTGTTACAGAAGAGGAACTATGAGCTTGGGGAAGCCATGTATTTTATAATGGTAGTGAGGCTGCTTTGGCTTATGTTTATTATAAGTTGTAGAGACATTATTTTTGCTACAGTTTTCAGTAAAAACAAGAACAAAATACCTGCCATTTGCTCTGGTGGTAGACACCATGTCTTCCAATGCTTTTCACTGTACAAGCATTCCTGAAAATATAGTCTTTAAGAAAAACAATCAGTACCTTTGCTTGTGGGCAGGATCGTGACAGAGTGCTAATTGTCCTCTGACATTCCACTGTCATTTGCATTTTGTGAAAAAAAATTATAGCTGTCAATTAAAATAGGTTATTATTGTACCTAAAGTTACAATGATGAGAATGTAGTGCTATGATCAAATATTATGAAAAAGTGTATATAACTGCTATACAGAAAATGTATGCCTCGGCATTTCTTGCAGCAGATATAATGTTCATTTTACTATAGTTGTTTACAGTATAAAATGGGTATTGATCATTTCTAATAAACATATTTTTACTCTGAGCAATAGAATATCTAATATGATTATTGAAATTACTAATGACAAAAGTAGAAGGAGAATTTTTTTGTGGAACCGGGGACTGAACTCATGCCCTTGTGCTTGCCAGGGAAGGGCTTATTCCATCTCCCCAACCCCTAGAAGGAGAATTTTTTTTAAGTTGTATATGCTTAATAACAGTCATCACATGCATCATTTTTTCTCATACACTTGAACATTAAGTTTTTTCTTTAAAAATAATGCCAACATCTCCACAAGAATCCTTCACTCTGTAAATAATAAATATTAAGCTTGTAGCACATTATCATTACATAAGTGGGTTTTTTAAATATTTATCACTTTTATGAAGTGTTCCTTTGTTTAACTGAACTTATACCTTATTTTAGTTTTGAAGAAACTGATGCCTGGACCATAAGTGATTTGAAACTGGCCAACAGCTAGTTAATGTAGGAGCTGTGCCTCCGCCCCACATGCCCTGACTTGGAGCACAAGTGCTTTCTTCTCATCCAAACCCACATGCGTGATATGGTAAAGCTTTCAACCTGGGGTATGCACAGCCCCGCGGGCAGTGGCATCTGGCCAGGGAGGGAAAGCCGCAGGATAAACAGGGTGTCTTGCTTCAGTATAAATATTACTCAAAGATTTGAGGCAACTCAGAGGAACCTCCTTATTTTTATATTAACACAAGATGGATTGTAAAGGAAAATGCACCTATTACATGAATTTTTAAAATTTTACACCAGATTCCTCAGGCTATAATCCCACCTGACAAAGGTAAAAATTTTCTGTTCATGATGCTAAGGATAATTCTTTGGTAAAAATTTACATCACCAATATGAGGATTGCTGTGAGGGCATTTTATTCAACAAGTGCTCTTTCATTACCCTCCATCCTCCGCATTTCCAGTGTTAAATCTGCATTACTGTAACCTTTATAATCATTAAACTGCAAGTTTTTCTTGAAGGGGGAAACACATTAAGACTTTATAGTGAATGAATTTTTGAGGTGTTTTCCTAAGAAAATGTTTTGTGGTGCATTTTAAAAAATATTTATCTTAGTATAAGATAAAAGAATTTAAAACAGAGGACAAATGCATAAAATGTAATTTTAATAGAAATTAAATGGTCAGTAATCCATCTGTGTAAGATTCTAGTAAACCTATTTTGCACATGGTTCTTTAAAAAAATCACATGTGTGTGATTAAAAATGTGAGTGGTATTTCCACAGAAGACAATAACTTATTTTAAATACTTTCACAGGAGTGCATTCCTTTCACCTATCTTATTCCTCTAATAGAAACTATTTAAATAATAGTTCTCAGATTATTATTTCATGATAACTTGGAGGACTCTTACTCCTGCCCCAGGCCCAATTGTTCTTCTTGTTAGTTTGTACATTTGAGACAGGGTTTTGCTACGTGGTGTAGGCTGGCCTTGAACCCACTGTGGACTGACATAGATCCTCCTGCCTCAACCTTTCACTATAGTGTTAGGATTACAGGCATGTACCCAATGACATCTGGCTCCAAATTCTTTTCGAAAGCACTGAAAGACCATATTCTTGTCTTTTCATTTAAGATGTTTTCAACACCATTTTTTAAAAAAGTATAAGAAGATGGCTTTAAAGAAAAATAAATAAAACAGCTACATTTGATAATTAAATTTCATTTTCAGATACGATGCCCAGAAGCCAGTTCATTCATTTCAGTCAACATTTTTTTAAAGTATATTCTTTATTTATTACTGAAGAAAATTGTTGATTTTACATCATACCTATCATTGTTGAAAATTTCCATGATTTTTCTTTTTTTTTTTTGCTGGCTTAAACCTTTTTTTTTTTTTCCATTTTTTTCTCCTTTC